>JAVJIF010016728.1:0-87413 GCA_038442645.1 Agave tequilana | reverse complement strand
AAAAGAAGCCCAAAATCTCATTTAATTGGTGATTAAAAGCCTACAAGAATAGTCATTGACCTTGGAATGTGATTTTATCAAAAACTGGGGGCCCAAATTCAGATTTCAGGAAGTACAGCCAAAAGGGGGACTAGTGGGGGGGCGTACAATAGGCGGCACCACACGTACCGCCCTAGGACTGCCGCAGAAACGTGACAAGTATTGCGTCCATGGCAATGTCTTGAAGCAGCGCATCGTGATTTGACATGCGGCTCCGTACAGATGCCCTAGTGCCCCCTTTCGCCTATAAAAGCCCTGATATTTTTTGAGCTAGAGGAAGAGGAGTTTTAGGATAGTTTTTAGGGTCTTCTTCTCCATGTTATAGTTTAGGATAGTTAGATTAGTTTTTCTTCTTCTTCCTCTTTATATTTTTATTTCTTCTAGATCTGTATAGAAAAGAGAGTGGTGCATGGGTGGAAAGCAAGAGTGCTTATAATGGAAGGTGATAATCTATGAAAAGTTCTCTCTTTATTTTCTTTATTTTCTGCTCTCTAACTCCTTTTACATGCTTAGCTAATTTTCTTACTTGCTATGAACCACTAACTTGCTAACTTCTCACTTAATAATCTACATGAATCTAATAGCCTATACTTGGCAATTCTCTTGCAAGAGCTATTGATGGTTCATGTTGATGGATTTTAACACTCTAACATCCTAACGCTCTAACAGGCTGACATTATCTTGTTTAGTTTTAATAGTTTAAGTGTAGCCCGCACTTGTTTTGTTGAGTTTGGATGCGAAAGTTATCTTATAGGTCATGCTTTGAAACGCTCTTGAACCAAGGACTAGTGATGGCCAAGAATACATGTGAGGCAACTATCACTAAGAGGTTAGCATGGTTAGTGAAGTCATTAGTAGTTAGTAGCCATGGGTTTTTCACTTTTTACTTTATTTTAGATATACAAATAAAAATCACAAAAACCAATTCTTCTATGTTCGCCACTTCTTCGTGTTTCACCGTACTTTCTCTTTTTCATTCTTTGTTTCTTCTCTTTCAATTTTTTAAAATGTTAAAGAAACTTTAACACACACATGAACATATCGATAAAGCTTTTATTGCTTTCCATCCCTGTGGATTCGACCCGTTTAGCCTCTATGCTATAACGAAAGTATCGAGGAAGCTAAAGCACGCACTTTTAATTCGTGATTTCAAACATACACTTTTCATGCACGATTTTCCCTCGATCAAATTTTGGTGCCATTGCCGGGGAATGAGAATGGCTTGATTTCACATTTTTGTTAAGTTTTCTTTTTATTTTTAATGTCCAGGTAAAAATTTTTAGCATTGCAGAAGTTCACACTTGCTTTTGGTTGGATAAATTCTTATATATTATTATATTCTTTTGCTAGTTATTTTTTGCTAGTTATGTTACCTGTGCATTATAATAATTTAAGAACTAAAATACGAAGATTGGATGTTTTAAATGGTTTAGACAAATGCATCTAGGCACGTGGCGATTTCATTTTCAATATACTGTATTTTTGTTCTTATATTGTTGTGATCTTGACGAAGGTGTACATATTGTATTGCATATAGTTAGGACAAACACGTGGATGATTTACCTATTTTGTGCATTCATTCTTATCTATATTGCACACTTGCATGAATTGAATTTAAGGGTAACACCCAATACAACATAGGTGGAGTGTCACTACTCTCCCTTAGCTCTAAAATCACCTCCCACTTGCACAACCAAGCCTTAATAAAAATTGCTAGACGTGGCCCCTTGGGACATCTCGGACTCATTCAAGAGATTGACTAAGGGAAAAGTGTTGGAACTTGATTTTGATGACACATTTGTGAAGCCATTTCATTGGAGTTTTATCTCTCAAGCTTATACATCATTCTACACGCTCAAGACTTCCCAAAGAGAGTAGTTATGAATGTGTATTGTATGATTATTAGAATGTTAAAAGGCTTGAACATACACACATCATAAGCCCTTGTAGTCGACTTATAACCATGCATAGTCGACTAATAAGACCAATAGTCGACTATCTCCTAACTATAGTTAACTTAGTGTTGAGTCAGATGCATACTAACTTTCTGTTTGACCTGTATGCACTATTAGTCGACTTAACAGTTTTTTTAGTTGACTAATATATGACCTAGTCGACTTATACCTTCTACTGGTCGACTAAGTTCAGTTTCTTGAAACATGTCATTTATTTCAGTCATGCCCTAGTCGACTTGCTACCTTTATTAGTCAACTAATATAGGCAAAAATTATTCTTATATTCGACTAACCCATAGAACTTAGTCAACTAATGGCAATTCCTGACTGTTGGACAGTTTTTGTTTTCTGATATTTTATCCAACATTTCAATATTCAAAATTATCCTGATTGTTGGCCCAAAGGTCTATCACTCTAGTTTTGATGATTATCAACTCATGTAGTTATAGTACTAATGATCTTGTGTTTAATTAGTGACAGATTTATGATCAAGATCTTAGTAGGTGTGTAGCTTCAACAAAGAATTTAAAGTCAAGTTTTTGGATCTAGCACGTTTGATCAAAAGAGCTTTTGGATCGTGTTTAGACCAAGTCAAGAAAATGAGAAGACTTCAAGTGAAGACTCAAGAAGATGAAGACTTGTGTCTAGGTTTGTTTTATAAGATTTTATTTTTAGATAAAATGTAAAGGATAGAATAGTTGGTGGATTGCTCAAGTATACATTATACACACACACACTCTTGATTTAGTTGTTTTTTATAAAAGAGTTTTCTTTTAGAAAAATACCGGTTTGATTTTTGGTATTCTAGTTTACATGTTTTAACCAAAATCGTATTTAGAGCTTAATGTCAAAAACATAGATATTTCACCATGTTTGTGTAGTGGATCATATCCATACACACTATGCTTCAAATGAGTTTAAAATATCTTATTTTCGTAATTTGGAGAAGTTTGGAAAATAAGTTTTGGAAAAAATCATTTTTGGAAAATACAGTTTTTGTGTTAAGCTAATTTTTTCAAGTTACAAAAATAGTCCAAATTATTTGTAACATGCCTTGATTTTGTGCAAGCATGTCTGTTTATCAAAGTATATTGGTAAAACTATTTTTGTAGATTTTCTATGATTTTATGGGAATTTATTTCAACCAAAAAGGGCCAAGTTTTTAATCCTATAATTGTTCTGTCCTGGATTTAGACGGTCAACCGACCGGTCGACCGAAGTTTGAAGTCGATCGACCGGGCGGTCGACCGACGTGCACAGCGTGCACGCCAGTATCGGCTGGAGGGCCGGTCGACTGACCTGGTCGACCGTGTAGAGAGCTTTGCTCTCAGGAAATGCCCCGACCGACCGGGCCAGTCGACCAGCAGAGAGTCTACTCTCTGTTTTAGAGGCTTGGTCGACCGGCCGGTCGACCGCAACCTCAACGGTCAGATTTTCGACCTTTGGCGGTCGACCGACAGCTCTGACTGGCCCATAACGACTAGTTTTTGGAGCCCTATAAATTGAGCCATTTGGGGGCTATTTTCTCTAAGATTTTCAAGTAGTTTTTGGGCTAGTTTTTTCAACTCTTTTAAGAGGTTTTCTCCACTTGTATTTGGGCTAAATACTTTCATTCAAAAGAAGAGTTTATCAAGAGTGTTAAAAGAGATTTTCTTGAGTTTTCACCATAGATTCTTTTCTTGTTTTCTCACACAACACTTGAGCCATTCATTGCTATATCTACGTATAGGAGTGTTATTGTGAGAGGATTTTATGTGATCAAGAGTTGTGATCACTAAAGTTCTACTTTGTTCTTTGAGGAGGCGGACAAATGTGTTCGCAGTGTTTCGAGTTCGGGTGCGAACTCTTTGTTTGAGGTCCAGCCTCGGCGGGCTAGTGAGCTCGCGGTGTGTACGGGCTAGAGAGTCCAAGAGCTTGTAGATGTTGCGACACTGACTGATCCGGTGGGATCGATTATAGTGAAAATCCTTCATAGTGTCGAAGGCGGGGATGTAGAGTAAGTGTGCTCGAACCTCAAAACAAATCCCTCGTGTTTGCGATTGCTCTTTCTATCTTCTTTACTTGTTTATATCTTGCATGCTCTTATTGTTATCATTATATGCTTGATATACTTTTGTGCTCATATTGTATATGCGTAGGATTGTTTGTTAACACTAGTTTTCAACCAAGAGAGCCAACGCGGCACCTCAACACTTATCTAGAGGAATCTTGAGGAGTTAGTCCAGAGCCCTTCACGGGGAATTCAGCTACACTCTTGTGTTAGACTTGGTGTTTAGTGTAAAAAGTTTTTAATTCCGTATTATTTGGCATTTAGTGTCCATAAGATTACCCATCACCTATTCACCCCCCTCTAGGTGATTTTACAATTGGTATTGTAAATCACCTAGAGGGGGGGTGAATAGGTGATGGTGCTAATCTATGAAACTAAATGCGCTAAATGCGGAAGCTAAAAACTATTCTTGCAACACACTTAATACAATCAACAAGTGTAGCCGAATTCCCCGTGAAGGGCTCTGGACTAACTCCTCTTGATTCCCCTTGAATGGGTTGAGGTGCTATGTGAAGCTCTTGTTGATTAAGTATAAGTGAGGCACACACACAAGCAAGACAAGCATTCAAAGATATAGGCAATATGAATTATTCAAGGCACAACACAAATGCAAGCAAGTATGATATGACAATATGAATGATGCTCAACACTAGCAAATATGATATGATGATGAGTATGATGCTTTGCACAAATATAAAGAGAGAGAGGGTTAAGAGACAAGTGGAGCAAACGCAAACACAAAGATTTGTTTCGAGGTTCGAGCACCTAGCTCTACATCCCCGCCTACACCACCGTGTAGGATTTCCAATCCACTAGAAGTACCGAACTCCTCTCTCAACCTTACAATGCCACCGAGGCAATACAGCCACAATCCACCTCTACCGAAGAGGGATAAGGCCCGTAGCCAATACAATCTCAATCACCTCTACCTAAGAGGGATCCAAACCAACACAAACACCTCACACTTGAGGGATACAAACCAAACTCCACCTCTACCAAAGAGGGAGCAAACCCAATCCTCAAATCCACAACCTAAACCTCTACCAAAGAGGGAGCAACCAAAGAATGAGGGTTTTTACAACAAGTGGCATACTACCACAAACAATCTCTCTTTTCTCTTTTTCCACAAAAACAAGATCCTAATAGATTAGGATAGAAGATGGCTCAAGTGTGGAAATCAAGGTGTATTTGGAAATCAAAACACAAAGAAAAATCTTTGGGAAAATACTTGCAATATGATAGAATTGAAGATCTAAGGCAAAATCCCAAAACCTATTTTTCTTTGATTTTCCAAAACCCTTAAAAACAAAAAGATGAAAACTTTTAAGCTTTAAAACTCTTTAAAATCTTCTTTTAAACTCTGGAGAAACAGGAAATTTTTCTTGTTCAAAACCTTGGCCAAAATCCCAAAGGAATGGGGTTTATATAGGCCAAATCAGAAAACTAGCCGTTAGGCTGATGTGGCAGCCTGTCAGGCTGGCGGTCGACCGGCCCGGTCGACCGCCAACGATCAGAAATGTGACCGTTGGGCAACCCGGTCGACCGGCCCGGTCGACCCAAACAAACAGAGAGAAGAACTCTCTGGGACGGTCGACCGCCCGGTCGGCCGACCCACTGTGCCAGTTGCGTGCACAATTCTGTGCACGTCGGTCGACCAGCCCGGTCGACCGACCTCATCGCTAGTCGACTAATCAGGGGGCTAGTCGACTTGGTTGAAGCCTGAAACAGAAAACTGGGTATTAACATATTTTGAAAACAGTTTTATCTTTTCTAAAACTTCCATAAAAACTTGTTTTATCATTTTATTTTGAAACGCAAACTAGTGATAAAAATTTCAAGACATATATCAATCATATCAATTCATTTTTGTGTCTTGCCAATTTTATCAAAAACCAACACTTGTATTTTTCAAACTTGATTTTCCAAAACATGAATAGAGATATCAAAATAAGTTTGTTTAAGACATCTAAGCATGTATGTATATTTAGAACACTTCTAATATACATAAAAATAATTAAACTTGTTTAGATCAATCTATTCATGAAAACCAAATCCAAAACATGAAACGGGTGTGTTGTGCACTTGAGCATATCAACTATACTAAGCTTTACAAATGGATCTAAACACACTATCTAAACTAGGATACCTAAGTCTTCTTGACGATCTTCCATCTTCAAGTAGACTTGTTCCCAAACAGAGATCCACCGAGTGCAAATGAATGATCCTTAAGCTTTGGCACCGGAATCACCATGAAAAGCTTCCAAACTCCTTGTTGAAGCTAATCACCAACTAATATCTTGCTAATTAATCTGAAACTTAAAATCACAAGATTATTAGTACACATAACTACATGAGTTAATCATCATCAAAACTAGAGTGGAAGGCCTTTGGGCCAACAATCTCCCCCTTTTTGATGATGACAAAACTCATGGAGTTATATATGCATGGATTAAAGTTAAGCTTCAAGGAAGCTCCCCCTTAACTCATGCATCAATAATGCATGGATTAAAGTTAAGCTTCAAGGAAGCTCCCCTTAACTCATGCATCAACAAATAAGCATAATTATGCAATGATTATTAAACATGAAACATGCATAGATATGCATAAACAATAATAGCTCTAGATACCAAAGAAATTTAATAAACAATTAAACTTAATATATGCAAAAACATAGATATGCATATATAAAACTTCTCAAATCATTCTCCCCCTTTTTGTCAATCATCAACAAAGGGGTAAAAAGCGAAATCAAAACAATAAATTTTTCTTTCCCTTTTGTTTGTTTGAAACAAAGAACCAACAAAGGTCAAAAATCATAAACACAATGTTCTCCCCCTTTTTGTCTAAAACAAAAACTAATGTCAGTTAGGGGTCAAATCAAATATGATATCCATTAAAAATATGTCAATGAAGTTCATATTGATATCAATTGAAAATGAACATAAAACAATCGATAAATGGTATATGCGATATACATTCATGAAGAGGAAGATGGTAAAGTAACTTCCCTACACATATGCATTACATGAAGAAGGGATGACAAACCCCAATTCACATAAACACATATTATGTAATGCATAAGAGGAGATGTGAAGCTCCCCCTACACACGTGTATCACATAAAGAAAGGATGTCAAGCCTTTCAATACAAGATACACTCATCATGAATCTATATGTAGAAGAGATGTTAAGCTCTCCTTGCATATAGTCAACATAAATCAAAATTTTTTGAGTATTTTCTTCTAAACAAAATTTTGAGATACCAATTGAAAATAATCATGAAATCAATCAATACCAATTGAATTAAACATAAATCTTGAATTTCTAAACATTAATCTTCATACCAATTGAAATTATTATTCTTTTAAAAGCAAATGATACCAAATTGAAATTTAATATTTTCTATCACAAAGCAAGGGAGTGGAAATCAAATACCAATTGAAATAGAATATGAAATACACATTTTCTCCCCCTTTATGAAATACCAAAAGAAACATTGCGTAGGCTTGAAATAAGATACCAATTGAAAAATAAATCAATTGAAATAAATTAAAGTTCAAGCATTAGCATAAACAAGATTTTGTGTGAAAACTTTTATCTTGAGCACAAATAAACATGTATATGTGTATGGAATAAAATGAGTACCAATCACAATAGATGATACCAATTGAAGAACATACATATACAATAAACAAATATATGAGTATACAAAAGATCATCTGATACCAATTGAAAGAGTTCAATGATACCAATTGAATCAACAAAAGCATGTGTATATCTCATATAATCTACCACCCAATCATGGTTCAAGATATAAATGATTTTCATTTTAAGTATTCATGAACATGGTCTCCCTTCCAACCGCCCTTGGGAAGGTAGGGTTTTCAAAAATAGATTTGAAAATGTAATTTTGTTTGAAAATCACTACCAAAAGAAGAATACGAACTAGTTAAAATAAAAAAACTTGTTAACTAGTACGAAATCCTTCAAGTAAGGAATTAACCAAAATAGTTTTTCATAAAATATGAATTTCACATGATAATCAACACTCTAATTCATTTAAGCATATACATGACTCAACAAAACAAGAGCAAATTATAAATATGAGTATACAAATAAAATGTGAAGATCATAATTATGAAAACATGTTCAATTAAGCTCAAATATTCCTCAAAACATGAAATCATGAAAAATCATCAAAACTCATTTAATCTTCAAGGCATATGTATGTCTAATACAAACTATAGTATACATACATATCCAAAACACAACAAGTCCACAAATGTATATGCATGAAGGCACGTGGCTCAAAAAGGATGTATATGTATAAGAATAGTTTGAATAAGATAGACATATACATGAAGTTAAATACAAATACACGAAACATGAAAAGCTAAATTTTCATAACAATAATTTTCATTTCAAGGTATATGTATGGATTGTCAACACAATAAATATACATACATATCCCTAAACACAATTGAGTCCATACGTATAGATTTGCATGAAAGGCAAATGACTCAAGGGGTATACATGTATATCTTAATATTTTGGCAAAATGCACATATACATGAAATCAAAAACTCATATAAAACAAATTCAAAAATGGGAATACAAGTTTAAAATGTATGAATCATCAAAACTAGACTATACTAGCACATCTAATGGGTTCAAATAATCGTTCAAGTATATACATACATATATATAGATTTATTTGTGACCCATTATATGCACAAGTATATAGTTAGTCTTAATAAAAACTAACACTTAAACAAATATTCAAATCATGAAGCATCAAAACATGACAAAAATCAACATGATAAACAAAATATGATTATTATGTAAATTCACATGTTATTAAAACTATGAAGTACATGATAGCACAATAAATGTGAGAACACAAAATAGTAATCCATATTAAACATGGGTGTCTCATAATATTATACATGTATGTCAAGGATCTAATCAGCATGGTATTTACATACTAATCACTAAACAATAACAAAACATGCTATAAACAATGATGAAATATAAAGTATGTAAACAAATGGGAGTTTAGGAATTGTTACCAAAACCTCAAGGTAACTCTCCTTATCTCCAAAAACATGGTGGTCCTCTCCACCAAATTCCCTTGAAAGTGATGCATCCAATTGATTTCCATGAAGCTTGAAACGCATCCACTCCAAGGTGTCATCACTCTCACGTCATGTGAGAGCCCACACCTACATCATAAACAAAAGGAGGGGTGGTCTTTGGTACCCATACCTTCTTGGGTCCATGGGGGTTAGTACCTTCTCTAACCCAAACAAAATTCTTTGCTAAATTTGAAGTATGTAATTTATCATAACAAAATCTAGCAAGGTGGCCCTTACGTCCACAATGTGTACATGAGTACACATGAGCATACATGTGTTGATGGTGTCCGTGAGGAGCATGTGTATGCCGTGTATGGTGTGCATGCATAAAAGATGGAACTTGTTTCTTTCGAACCAAGGATTCCAAGCGTGTATGGTTCTTAGCACATTGGCTCATAGTGGAGCCCAAACAATCCATTTTCTTCTTTAACAAATTTATATCATTTTGAATTGTAGAAGAAGTAGAGCATGCAATGGGTGAAGTGTGTGATACTACCCTAGCATGGCAAACATGTGAATCAATCTTAGTTTGCAAAATAATGTTTTTCTCTAAGCAAATATTTAAGTCATTAGAAATAGAAATGATTTTATTTTTCAAAACAATATTCTCTTTTAAAACAAAATCAACTTTTGAAGAGAAGTTTTCATTTTTCTTCAAAATTGTTTCACAATCATCTTTAGATTTTAAAAATTCATTTTCTTTAAGTGCAAGTTCTAATTAAGATCTCAGTGAGTCCCTTTCATTATAGACCTCAACCTTCTCTTGCAAAACATTGTTAAGTCTAGAATGCAAACTTTTATTTTCTTTTTCAATTTCTAGACTTTTCTTTTTTAAAATTTTATATTTTTTTATTAATTTTTCACACACAATAGAAAGTTCTTCATTCAAAGCATGGGCATCATAATTATCACATGAAGAACTTGAACAATCATTACTATCTAAGTGGGTTTCCGATTGTACCTCAAGGGAGTCATTCTCTTGGACCATGAAGCATTGTGGATCGGATTCTCCACTAGATTCCTCCGGTTGGATCGGCATTTGAAGCTTGGAGGTGGTGGTGGTTGTCAACATATTCCACACTGTAAAGGCGGAATCAAAGTTAGAAACACGCAAAAGATAATCTTTAGATAATGTGCTTCTAATAGCCTCAAGGGTTTGTGCATTGGCCCCTATATAATTGCAATCACCAAGATAACATCTCTTGGTGGTGGCAAGGAAAACATGCAAACCTAGGGTCTTTAGTACATGGACATCCTATACTTCCAAACATCAATGTTGGAAGGGTCAAAACTAGGTGGGCTCATGAAGTCCATGGTAAACTATATATGAGTGTGCAAACAAGCAAATGCAAATGAGATTAGCAAACAAATGGATCTTACTCCTAGGATGTTAAGCCTAAGTATCAGGAGCACTAGCTCTGATACCAATTGTAAATCACCTAGAGGGGTGGTGAATAGGTGATGGTGCTAATCTATGAAACTAAATGTGCTCAATGCGGAAGCTAAAAACTATTCTTGCAACACACTTAATACAATCAACAAGTGTAGCCGAATTCCCCGTGAAGGGCTCTGGACTAACTCCTCTTGATTCCCCTTGAATGGGTTGAGGTGCTATGTGAAGCTCTTGTTGATTAAGTATAAGTGAGGCACACACACAAGCAAGCCAAGCATACAAAGATATAGGCAATATGAATTATGCAAGGCACAACACAAATGCAAGCAAGTATGATATGGCAATATGAATGATGCTCAACACTAGCAAATATGATATGATGATGAGTATGATGCTTTGCACAAATATAAAGAGAGAGAGGGTTAAGAGACAAGTGGAGCAAACGCAAACATAAAGATTTATTTCGAGGTTCGAGCACCTAGCTCTACATCCCCGCCTACACCACCGTGTAGGATTTCCAATCCACTAGGAGTACCGAACTCCTCTCTCAACCTTACAATGTCACCGAGGCAATACAACCACAATCCACCTCTACCGAAGAGGGATAAGGCCCGTAGCCAATACAATCTCAATCACCTCTACCTAAGAGGGATCCAAACACACACAAACACCTCACACTTGAGGGATACAAACCAAACTCCACCTCTACCAAAGAGGGAGCAAACCCAATCCTCAAATCCACAACCTCAACCTCTACCAAAGAGGGAGCACCAAAGAATGAGGGTTTTTACAACAAGTGGTATACAACCACAAACAATCTCTCTTTTCTCTTTTTCCACAAAAACAAGATCCTAATAGATTAGGATAGAAGATGGCTCAAGTGTGGAAATCAAGGTGTATTTGAAAATCAAAACACAAAGAAAAATCTTTGAGAAAATACTTGCAATATGATAGAATTGAAGATCTAAGGCAAAATCCCAAAAACCTATTTTTCTTTGATTTTCCAAAACCCTTGAAAACAAAAAGATGAAAACTTTTAAGCTTTAAAACTCTTTAAAAACTTCTTTTAAACTCTGGAGAAACAGGAAATTTTTCTTGTTCAAAACCTTGGCCAAAATCCCAAAGGAATGGGGTTTATATAGGCCAAATCAGAAAACTAGCCGTTAGGCTGATGTGGCAGCCTGTCAGGCTGGCGGTCGACCGGCCCGGTCGACCGCCAACGGTCAGAAATGTGACCATTGGGCAACCCCGGTCGACCGGCCCAGTCGACCCAAACAAACAGAGAGCAGAGCTCTCTGGGACGGTCGACCGCCCGGGTCGGCCGGCCCACTGTGCCAGTTGCGTGCATACTTCTGTGCACGTCGGTCGACCGGCCCGGTCGACCGACCTCAGCCCTAGTCGACTAATCAGGGGGCTAGTCGACTTGGTTGAAGCCTGGAACAGAAAACTGGATATTAACATATCTTGAAAACAGTTTTATCTTTTCTAAAACTTCCATAAAAACTTGTTTTATCATTTTATTTTGAAACACAAACTAGTGATAAAAATTTCAAGACATATATCAATCATATCAATTCATTTTTGTGTCTTGCCAATTTTATCAAAAATCAACACTTGTATTTTTCAAACTTGATTTTTCCAAAACATGAATAGAGATATCAAAATAAGTTTGTTTAAGACATCTAAGCATGTATGTATTTTAGAACACTTCTAATATACATAAAAATAATTAAACTTGTTTTGATCAATCTATTCATAAAAACCAAATCCAAAACATGAAACGTGTGTTGTGTGCACTTGAGCATATCAACTATACTAAGCTTTACAAATGGATCTAAACACACTATCTAAACTAGGATACCTAAGTCTTCTTGACGATCTTCCATCTTCAAGTAGACTTGTTCCCAAATCGAGATCCACCGAGTGCAAATGAATGATCCTTAAGCTTTGGCATAGGAATCACCATGAAAAGCTTCCAAACTCCTTGTTGAGGCTAATCACCAACTATTATCTTGCTAATTGATCTGAAACTTAAAATCACAAGATTATTAGTACACATAACTACATGAGTTAATCATCATCAAAACTAGAGTGGAAGGCCTTTGGGCCAACAGGTATCAGAGCCAAGTGCTCTTGAGTTGGGTCTAACAACCTAGAGTTAAAGATCCTCATTTTAGGCTAATCACAATATTTTTTTTACACGCCATGGATTTCATGTCACCACCCACTTTTGACATTCTTAACATCCAAATTTGGAGGGTTAAGATGTCTTTGTACCTCAAAGCCCTAGGCATTCATGTTTATTTTGCCACTACTAAAGATTCTTATTGTTTAAATGGTAAAAATCTTGAGGCTAATGCAAAAGCCCTTCATGCTATAAAGTCAACCCTAAATGATGATTATTTATTTAGGATTTCTAACATTGATTCGGCTTTTGTAGTATGAAACACCTTCATCTCTCTTGGCGAAAAAGATCAATACTATGCGGGGAGCGATTCAGATGTTGGAAGTAACACTTCCAACGTATGCTATATGGTCCAAGGGGATAACCCCCTTGAGGTAACTACGAAATTCGAGGTAGAAGAAGAAGATGACATGTCATATGATGAGCTTACATATTTTTGTCAAAAACTCCTTGAAAAATATGACATTCTTAAGAAAGATAATAAAAATTTGAAAAAGAATTTTGATTGCATGCGAAAAGAAAATGATTCATTTAGAACTAAGGTTGCATGCATTGAAAAAGAAAATGAGATTTTGAAAAATGAGAATGTTTCCTTAATGTCCAAATTAAATGATCTTTGTAAAGAAAACACTTGTTTGAAAAATAAAATTGTTTTGGTGAAAAACAAAAGGAAGTTGCTTTTCAAGAAAACACTTCTTTAAAAAGAAAAATTATTAAAAATGAAAAAGAAAATGTTTCTAAAAAGAACAAGAAAAATGTTTCTATATCTCATCATGCTTTTCATGCCACCACTAATGAGATAAATGTTTTGAAAAATAATATAATTAGTTTAAGTTTTACTTTGAGCTCATGTGCTTTTAATCACACTAGATTGGAGTCTTTATTTTCAAAGAAACAAACTCCACATGTTCATGCACATCATCCTCATCATGCATATGCACATTTTGCAAACCACGATCACAAACATACACATATGCATACTAAGGTGTACAAGTGTACACATTTTGGCCGGAAAGGCCATTTAGCAAAGTTTTGTTATAATAAGATTAATCATTTAAGTTTTGCTAATAAAAAATTTGGGTACCTTATAAAGCTAACCCCCAAGGACCCAAAAGAAAATGGGTACCAAAATCCCCACCTTTGATTTTTGATGTAGGTGAGGGCTCTCACAAGACATGAGAGATTTGGTGCCTTGATGGTGGATGCACATGGACTAGAAGGACACATTTTTTGATGCATCGCTATCAAGGAGGTTTTAGTGGGATGACCACCATGTTTGGAGATTTGGAGCGTAGTTTCCTGGTTTGATAACTATCTCTAAAACTCTTAGTTTATTTACATGCTCTTTACTTATATTATATTTTTATCATGTTCATGTTTTATGTGCTTCATGTGGTAAAAATATGATTAGATGTAGTATTTGTCAAAACTTGTATTTATATTTGTACAAATAGTGAGCAACATTTGATTCATATACATTTGTACTTCATTGTTCATTTGTACTCACCATATGTACATGTATAGGCTAGTTTTGATGGTTCTCTAATTTACATATGTATTGCCTATTTTCATGTTTTTACTTCATGTATATGAAATTTTTATTTAAATCTAATAAATATACATGTATGCCCGTGAGTCTCTTTCCTTCATGCAAATACTTTTAATAGACTCTTTTTATGTTTGGATGTGTATGTATATTGTTAGCTTTGGATAAATCATACATATACCATGAAGTTTATTATTTTTGATGAAAAATGAATTTTCATGTTTTGTTTTAATAAAATAATATTTATGATCAGTTTGAGCTTAATTGACTATTTTCATGAAAATACTAATTACATGAATTTTGAATACTCACACTTTATTTATTTTTTCATGACATGGTTTCATGAACACTTTTATGAGCTCATTGATTTTGATGTCAACTTTGTGTATTTGGTATTGATTCATGAAAAATATATGTTTTGATTTCATGTTTTTGAAGGATCTTTAACTAGTTTTTCAAAAATTAAATTTAACTAGTTATTTATTCTTCAAATTAGTAGTATTATGAGATATACACTTGATCTTATTGTTTCAATTGGTATCAATGTTGATATTTTGGTATATACTCATATCTTGTTTTCTGTATATGTATGTTTCATTTCAAATAGTATCAATTTCTATTGGTATTTCCTTTTCATACATATATATAAGTTAGCTTGTGCTTAATTAAATTAATTTACATATTTAAAGCACAAAGTTTATTTATGCTAAGCTTAATTCAAATCTTGTTTTTAAGAAGCTTATGCATAGTTTTTAAATTGGTATCAATATGTTTGATCATTATTTTCAAAATTGATATCAAAAATTAAAAATTTGTAATGTTTATTTACTTTTGATATCTTAAAAAATGAATTTATAAAGATATCTCAAAATTTTATTTAAAGAAAACATTCAAAATATTTTTGATTTGTATTGCCTATATGCAAGGAGAGCTTAACATCTCTTCTACATATAGATTCATGTTGAGTGTATCCAGTATTGAGGAGCTTGACAACTCTTCTTTATGCGGTACACGTGTGTAGGGGGAGCTTCACATCTTCTCTTATGCATTGCATATTTTACGTTATGTGAATTAGGGCTGTCATCCCTCCTTCATGTAATGTATACATATAGGGAAGCTTCACATCTTCCTCTTCATGAATGTATATCACATATACCATTTATTGATTGATTTATGTTTACCCCTTCATTGGTTCTTTGTTTCGGACAAAAAGGGGAAGAAAAATTTATTTGTTTTGTTTTTACTTTAACCCCTTTGTTGATGATTGACAAAAAGGGGGAGAAGTATTTGAAGATGTTTTTGATATATATGCATGTTTTCCTTGCTTTATTCGTAAAGGGGGAGAAGTTTTTATGTTTATGTATATATGTTTGTTTTGCAAATAAGAGAAAAAGAATTTGATTTGTTTTATGCTTGATTGGCATATTTATCTCCATACTTTTGCATACATGTTTATGTGCTTCATTTTCATATTTATTGTTTATTTGGTATGCATGAGTTAAGGGGAGCTTCTTTGAAGCTTTACTTTAATCCATGCATTTATAACTTCATGAGTTTTGTCATCATCAAAAAGGGGAGATTGTTGGACCAAAGGCCCATCACTCTAGTTTTGATGATGATCAACTCATGTAGTTATTGTACTAATGATCTTGTGTTTAATTAGTGACAGATTTATGATCAAGATCTTAGTAGGTGTGTAGCTTCAATAAAGGATTTAAAGTCAAGTTTTTAGAGCTAGCACGTTTGATCTAAAGAGCTTTTGGATCGTGTTTGGACCAAGTCAAGAAAATGAGAAGACTTCAAGTGAAGACTTCAAGAAGATGAAGACTTGTGTCTAGGTTTGTTTTATAAGATTTTATTTTAGATAAAATGTAAAGGATAGAATAGTTGGTGGATTGCTCAAGTATACATTACACACACTCTCTTGATTTAGTTGTTTTTTATAAAAGAGTTTTCTTTTAGAAAAATACCGGTTTAGTTTTTGGTATTCTAGTTTACATGTTTTAATCAAAATCGTATTTAGAGCTTAATGTCAAAACATAGATATTTCACTATGTTTGTGTAGTGGATCATATCCATACACACTATGTTTCAAATGAGTTTAAAATATCTTATTTTTGTAATTTGGAGAAGTTTGGAAAACAAGTTTTGGAAAAAATCATTTTTGGAAAATACAGTTTTGTGTTGATCTAATTTTTTTCAAGTTACAAAAATAGTCCAAATTATTTGTAACATGCCTTGATTTTGTGCAAGCATGTCTGTTTATCAAAGTATATTGGTAAAACTATTTTTGTAGATTTTCTGTGATTTTATGGGAACTTATTTCAACCAAAAAAGGCCAAGTTTTTAATCCCATAATTGTTCTATCCTGGCTTCAGCCAGTCGACCGACCGGTCGACCGAAGTCTGAAGTCGGTCGACCGGGCGGTCGACAGACGTGCATAGCGTGCATGCCAGTATCAGCTGGAGAGCTGGTCGACCGACCCGGTCGACCGTGCAGAGAGCTTTGCTCTCTGGAAATGCCCCGATCGACCGGGCCGATCGATCGGCAGAGAGTATACTCTCTGTTCCAGAGGCTTGATCGACCGGCCGGTAGACCGCAGCCCCAACGGTCGGATTTTCGACCGTTGGCGATCGACCTGGCGATCGACCGACAGCTCTGACTGGCCCATAACGGCTAGTTTTTGGAGCCATATAAATTGGGCCATTTGGGGGCTGTTTTCTCTAAGATTTCCAGGTGGTTTTTGGGCTAGTTTTTTCAACTCTTTTAAGAGGTTTTCTCCACTTGTATTTGGGCTAAATATTTCCATTCAAAAAGAGAGTTTATCAAGAGTGTTAAAAGAGATTTTCTTGTGTTTTTCACCATAAATTCTTTCCTTGTTTTCTCACACAACACTTGAGCCATCCATTGCTATATCTACCTATAGGAGTGTTATTGTGAGAGGATTTTAGGTGATCAAGAGTTGTGATCACCAAAGTTCTACTTTGTTCTTTGAGGAAGCGGACAAGTGTGTTCGCGGTATTTTGAGTTCGGGTGCGAACTCTTTGTTTGAGGTGCGGCCTCGACGGGCTAGTGAGCTCACGGTGTGTACGGGCTAGAGAGTCCAAGAGCTTGTAGGTGTTGCGGCACCGAGTGATCCGGTGGGATCGATTATAGTGGAAATCCTTCGTAGTGTCAAAGGCGGGGATGTAGAGCAAGTGTGCTCGAACCTCGAAACAAATCCCTCGTGTTTGCGATTGCTCTCTCTATCTCCTTTACTTGTTTATAACTTGCATGCTCTTATTGTGTCTATCATTATATGCTTGATATACTTTTGTGCTCATATTGTATATGCGTAGGATTGTTTGTTAACACTAGTTTTCAACCAAGAGAGCCAACGCGTCACCTCAACTCTTATCTAGAGGAATCTTGAGGAGTTAGTCCAGAGCCCTTCACGGGGAATTCGACTGCACTCTTGTGTTAGACTTGGTTTTTAGTGTAAAAAGTTTTTAATTCCGCATTATTTGGCATTTAGTGTCCATAAGATTAGCCATCACCTATTCACTCCCCTCTAGGTGATTTTACACTGATAAGTACCCTAACATAGGGGTGGAAATTAGGTCGGGTCAGGTCGACCTGACCCAATTACTGCTCGACCCGTATAATAATCGGGTCAGGTCGACCCGACCCGATTATTATACGGGTCAAAAATTTAGACCAGACTCGACCCAGAGTTAATCGGGTTGACCCGACCTGACCCGTTTGACCCAATTATAAAGCATTAAATACATTTTTTTACACTATATTACAAAATTGTTTGGTGATATGGTTGGTCATCACACTAAACTCATACACTAAAAGTCACAAATTCGAAATTGGGCTCACGCAAAATTTTAACAATTTAATTTAGGTGAAGGGGAGGAGGCAGTGGAGGAGATGGAGGGGAGGAGACCGAGGAGGAGAGAGAATAATTCGGTCTAGCAGGTCAAGGGGTTTGGCGGGTTTAGGTCGACTCAACCCATTTAATAATCGGGTCAGACGGGTCAACCCGATTATGACTCTAACCCATTTAGCCCAAACCCAGACCCACTAACTCCGGGTCGGGTCAGATCGGGTCTGGCGGGTCGTGACCCATCTGCAACCCCTATCCTAACTGACTATAGATTTCTACTATAAATAGTGTGTTGTCCTAGGCTAAAAACACCATTTCAAATTAATAGTTTTCTGCCCAAAAACTCTATTAAAAATTTTGTTTTTCAGAAAACTGTTTCCACTTTCAATTCTTCACTTAAATTCTAATTCTTTAGTGAAGATTTCTGAGAGTCCACCTATAATAATCCTTGCTCACGATCACATCCAGATTCAAGACTTATAGGTTTCATTATAATTTCTCAAAAGAAGAATTGTACAAGAGCGTCTTTGGGTTGAAGTGAGGTTGTACTAGGTGTTATTGTTTTCTTGGTTATAAGAAGAGTTGTATATGTAATCACCTAGAGGGGGGTGAATAGGGGATGGCTAATCTAATAGTCAATTATTGCGGAATTAAAAACTTATTACACTAAACACTAACTATAACACAAGAGTGTAGCCGGATTCCCCGTGAAGGGCTCTGGACTAACTCCTCAAGATTCTTCTAAATAAGAGTTGAGGTTCCACGTTAGCTCTCTTGGTTGAATACTAGTGTTAGCAAACACACCCCAAGCATATAACAATCAAGCACACAATGTATATCAAGCATATAAAGATGAAAGCAATATAAGCATGCAAGATATAAAGACAAAGAGATAGAGAGAGCAATCACAAACACAGGAGATTTGTTTAGAGATTCGAACACACTTGCTCTACGTCCCCGCCTTCAACACTTGAAGGATTTCCACTATAAACCGATCCCACAGGATCACTCGATGCCGCAACACCTACAAGGCGAGTTCACACTTGAACTCCTTGGACTCTCTAGTCCCGAACACACCGCAAGCCCACACGCTCGCCGAGGCTGTACCTCAAACACCGAGTCCACATACGAACTCGAAACACCGCGAACCCCAAGTCCGCCTCCTCAAAATACAAAGATGGAATTTTGGTGATCACAACACTTTGATCACCTAAAATCCTCTCACAACAAATATCCCTATAGGTAGATATAGCAATGGATGGCTCAAGTGTTGTGTGAGAAAACTAGGATTGAATTGGTGGAGGAAAACTCAAGAAATCACTTTAAAAACACTCTTGAAAATATCTCCTTTTGATATGGCAAGATAAACACCTAATAGAGTTGGAAAAACTAGTTTAAAACCCACTTGAAAGACTTGTAGAAAACAGCCTCAAAAACCCCAATTTATAGGGTAAAAAAACTAGCCATTGGCAGCCAGGTTGGCCTATAGCCAACGGTTAGAATTCTGACCGTTGAGCCAGTGGTCGACCGGCCGGTCGACTGTGGCAAGGATACAGAGAGCCATGCTCTCTGCCAGTCAACCGCCCGGTCGATCAGGGCCGTTTCTATAGAGCAGTTACTCTCTAGCAGTCGACCTTGCGGTCGACCGGCCCATCCTATGCACTTTCGTGCACGTCGGTCGACCACTACGGTCGACCGACTCCTGGTCCGGTCGACCACCAGAGCCTGGAAGGCTAAATTAGGGATTAAAAAGTTGGCTTTTTAATTCTCAAATAAATCCCATAAAATTACCAAAAATCTACAAAAAATAGTTTTAACATTATACTTTGATAATCAAACATGCTTAAGCAAAATCAAGACATGTTAAAAACAATTTGAACTATTTTTGTAACTTAGAAATTTTGGGTAAAAATGAAAACTGTATTTTTCCGAACTTGGTTTTTCCAAAACTTCTCCAAATACAAAAACAAGATATTTTAAACTCTTTAAAGCATAAAGTGTATGGATATGATCCACTACACATACATGGTGAAATATCTATGTTTTTGACATTAAGCACTAAAACAGTTTTGATTAAAAACATACGTATATATGAAGTCCGAAAACCAAACCGGTATTTTTCAAAAAAAAAAACTCTTTTGTATTTTTTCAAAATAAAATTCTTTTATGAAAAACTCATCTAAATCAAGAGTGTATGTGTGTATATGGTATACTTGAGCAATCTACTAACTATTCTATTCTTTACATTTTAACTAAAACAAAATCTTATAAAAACAAACCTAGACTCAAGTCTTGAAGTCTTCTCATCTTCTTGACTTGGTCCAAACACGATCCAAAGAGCTAGACTCCTCTTGAGTACTTGATGTGGTCTTGATTCACAAGCTCTTGAATTAAAATGTGCTAGCTCTAAAACTTGACTTTAAATCCTTTGTTAAAACTAAACACCAACTAAGATCTTGATCATGAATCTATCACTAATTAAGCACAAGATCATTAGTACTATAACTACATGAGTTGATCATCATCAAAACTAGAGTGATATGCCTTTGGGCCAACAATCTCCCCCTTTTTGATGATGATAAAACTCATGAAGTTATATATGTGTGGATTAAAGTAAAGCTTCGAAGAAGCTCCCCCTTAACTTATGCATAACAAATAAACAAATAAATATGCAATAAAAGCTCATAAACATGTATGCAAATACAAGGAGATAAACATGCCAATCAAGCATAAAACTCATCAAATTCTTTTTATCCTATTTGCAAAACAAAACATATATGCATAAACATAAATCCTTCTCCCCTTTATGAATAAATCAAGGAAAATATGCATATATACCAAATATTTCTCCCCGTTTTTGTCAATCATCAACAAAGGGTAGAGTAAAACAAAAACAATTGTTGGCCCAGAGGCCTTCCACTCTAGTTTTGATGATGATTAACTCATGTAGTTATTTTACTAATTATCTTGTGATGTTTAGTTTCAGATCATTAACCAAGATATTAGTTGGTGATTGCTTCAACAAAGGAGTTTCGAAGCTTTCACGTGGTGATTCCAGAGCCCGAGCATCAAGATCATACTTTGCACTCGTTGGAGTCTAGCTCGTGGAACACAATGTTTTGGATCGAGTCTACTTGAAGATGAAGATCATCAAGAAGACTTAGGTATCCTTGTTTAGTATGTTTTAGATCCATTTGTAAAGTTCAGATAGTTGATATGCTCAAGTTCATAATACACACACGTTTTATGGTTTGGATATTGGTTTTTTGGTTCTTGGTTTAACCGATATTTGTTTTCATGAATAGTAGATCAAAACAAGTTTAATTTGTTTAAATGTATATTAGATGTGTTCTATATACATACATGCTTCAACTATTTAGACAAACTTATTTTGACTAACCTATTCATGTGGTTTTATGTTTTGGTATTTTAACAAGACATATTTTGGAATTAAAGACAAAAACTATGATATATATATATATATATATATATATATATATATATATATATATATATATATATATATATATATATATATATATATAGAAATGTAAATCAGCTGACACAGGAGGCAACTCCTCCTATGTCGCACTCAAAAATCATATTTCCCGAATGAATTTTCAAGATCCGAACACACATTATCATCTTCATATTCTATGATATATACATATAAAAAATCAAGTGATTTGAAGTTTGTTTACTACATTTTTTTTGGGTTCAAACATTAACGATTTTTTAACAATAGAACAAAATAGAACATTTAGATCAATGAGTAAACAAACTTCAAATCACTTGATTTTTTATATGTGTATATCTTAGAATATGAAGATGATAATGTACGGTCGGATCTTGAAAATTCATTCGGAAAATATGATTTTTGATTGCGACATAGGACGAATTTACCTCCTGTGTCAGCTGATTTACATTTCTCTCATATATATATATATATATGTATATATATATATATATGTATATATATATATATATATATATATATATATGTATATATATATATATGTATATATATATATGTATATATATGTATATATATATATATGTATATATATATATGTATATATATGTATATATATATATATGTATATATATATATATATATATGTATATATATATATATAATATATATGTTTCATGTATATTGAATTTCTATCCATATGCATCATGCTTCAATGTGTTTAAGTATCACGTTTTTGTATTTAGATAAGGTTTGGACAAAGTTTACTTGAAAAATCCAAGTTTAGAAAAATACAGGTTTTGGTTTTCAAAAATATTTGTAAGACACAAAAATGGTTCAAAATGTTTGATATTTGTCTTAAAATTTTTATCACATGTTTGTATATCAACGTAAAATAATAAAACTATTTTTATGGATTTTTAGAAAAATTTATGGGATTTATTAGAATAATTTTTAACCAGGTTTTTTGTCCTAGAATTCTGCCTGACAGGCTCTGGTGTCGACCGGACCCCAGAGTCAGTCGATCGGGCGGTCGATCGACGTACACAAGCCTGTGCACATTGGCCAGGCACTTGGGCTGGTCAACGGGCGGTCAACTGGGCCAGAGAGCTTTGCTCTCTGTTTTTGGGCGGTCGACCGGCTTCTTCCAACGGTCAAAAATATAACCGTTGGCGATCGACCGGCCGGTCGATCGCCAGCCGCCAGGATTGACAAACAGTCCCAACGGCTAGTTTTGGTTGGTGGGCTATTTAAACCCCATTCTCTTGGGATTTTTACCAAGATTTTTAAGCCAAAAATTTTCAGAGCTCTCCTGTGTTTTACAAAGTTTTCAAAAGTGTTTTAGAGCCTTAAAGAGTTCATTTTTATTTGTTTCAAAAAAGGTTTGAAAAATTCAAGAAAAAGGAAAAAGCTTTTGGGATTTGTTTTTGATCTTAATTCTTATCCTAGTTATTTTCCCAAGTGTTTCCTTTGAGTTTTTGATTTCCAAACACTTGTTTTCCACTTGAGCTATATCATCTATCCTATTCTATAGGATCATTTATTTGTGGGAAAAGAGATTGTGTTTGTGGTCTTTTGAGACACTTTGTTGTAAACCATTTCTTGTTGGTTGGCTCCCTCTTTGGTAGAGGTTGAGGTTGTTGTTTACGCCCTCTTGGTGAGGTGGAGTTGGATTGGATTTGTATCCCTCTTCGGTAGAGGTGGATTGTGGTTGTATTGCCTCGGTGGAGGTAGCATTGATTGTATTGGTGGAATTCGGTACTCCGGTCTTCGGTAGACCATTGTTTTGCCTCGGTGGCAGGTTGTACTGGTTGAGAGGGGAGTTCGGTACTCCTAGTGGATTGGAAATCCTTTTCGGTGAAAACAGGGATTTAGAGTTCGGTGCTCGAACCTCGAAACACATCTCTTTGTTTGCATTTGATCAATTGGCTCTCAACCCTCTCTCTCTTTTACTTGTGTATTGCATAATTCATATTGTCATATCATATATGCTTGTGTTGCGCATTGCTTTACATTGTTATATCTTATACTTGCTTATATGTCTGTGTGCCTCACTTGTGCCTAACCACGAGAGCTTCATATAGCGCCTCAACTCTTATTCAGACGAATCAAGAGGAGTTAGTTTAGAGCCCTTCACAGGAAATTCGGCTACACTCGTTGGTTGCACTAGGTGTAGTTGCAAATTAGTTTTAATTTTCACATTTAGTTCATTAGATTAGCCTATCACCTATTCACCCTCCTCTAGGTGATTACAATTGGTATCAAAGCCTCCACTCCTAATATTTGGTTTAACCACCTAGGAGTGTGATCTTGGCCTTGCTAATCTTTCATTTGCATGTACACGTATATTTGTTTGCACACACTCATGGATTACTTGTCACCTCCCATGTTCGATGTGTCCAACATTGACACATGGAAATATAGGATGTCCATGTACCTAAAAATCCTAGGTTTACATGTTTTCCTTACCGCTACCCAGAAATGCTATCTTGGTAACCGCAATCATATAGGGGCCAATGCAGAAGCCCTTGAGGCTATTAAAAGCACGCTAAATAAAGAATATCTTATGCTTGTTTCTAACTTTGATTCCGCCTTTGCAGTATGTAACAAGTTGACTTCCTCCAAGCTTCAAATGCCCAACATCATGGAGGATGAATCTAGTGGAGATGAATCCGAACAAAGATGCTATATGGTCCAAGGGAATGACTCCCTTGAGGTACATTCGGATACTCAACTAGATAGTGTTTGCTCTTCATTTGATGATCATAATAGTATGGATGTCGATGCTTTGAATGAAGAGTTATCTATTGTTTGTGAGAACCTCCATAAAAAATATAAAGTTTTGAAAAAGAAAACTTGTAAATTAAATAAAGAAAAAGAGGATTTGTTTTCAAAACTTGAGTTGGTTTTGCAAGATAAAATGGAGATTTCTAATGAAAGGGATTCATTAAAATCTAGACTTGATCTTGCTCTAAAAGAAAATGAATTATTAAAAAATAGAAATGATTGTAATGATATTTTAAAGAAAAATGAAAACTTATCTTTGAAACTTGATTTTATTGTAAAAGAGAATGATTCTTTAAAAATAAAAATTGTTTCTATTTCTAAGGATTTAGAAATTTGTTTAAAGAAAAATGAATCTTTACAAAATAAGATTGATACACATGTTTGCCATGCTAGTATAGTATCACATACATCACCTATTGCATGCCACACTTCTTCTTTAATTGAAAATGATATATCCATGCTTAAGAAGAGTGTAGATTGTTTGGGCTCCACCTTGAGCCATTGTGTTTCTAGCCATACACGTTTGGAATCTTTGTTTCGAAAGAAACAAGTTCCATCTTGCATGTACACACTCTATGGCATACACATGCTACTCACGGTTACACCCATCACATGTATGCTCATGTGTACACTTGTACACATTGTGGACGTAAGGGCCACCTTGCTAAATTTTGTTTTGATCGTATAAATGATTGTAATTTAGCAAATAAATTTGTTTGGGTTAGAAAAGGTACTAACACCTATGGACCTAAAAGGATATGGGTACCAAAGACCACCTCTATTGTATTTGATGTAGGTGTGGGCTCTCACATGACGTGAGAGTAGCGGTACCTTGAGGTGGATGCATTCTGAGCTTCATGAGGACTATTTGGATGCATCACTTTCAGGGATGTTTGGTGGAAGGACCACCTTGGTTTGGAGAACTAGAGAGGCGCCTTCATCGGTTTTGATATCAATCTCTAAACTCTCGTTTATATTTGCATGCTTTTATGTCTTCAATTTATAGCATGTTTTAGTTTATTGATTATTATGATAATGCCATGATTATTAGATCATTGACATGCATGTATAGCATTTGAGATCACCCATGTTAATATGGATCATTATTTTTGTGTTCTCGTATATGTTTAGCTATCATGTTTATCATAGCTCTAATAACATGTGGATTATCATAATAATCATATTTATGTTTATCATGTTGATTTATGGCTCGTTTTATACTTCATGTTTTGAATATATGTTTAAATGTTAGTTTTCATTAAGACTAGGATTTATATTTGTATATATAGTGGGCCACAAATAACTATTTATATGTTTGTGCTTGAACACTTATTTATACCCAATAGATGTGCTAGTATAGTCTAGTTTTGATGATTCATACATTTGACTTGTATTCCTATCTTTGCTTTCATGTTCATTTGTTTTTATTTAACCATATATATGTCCATTTTATCTAAACTATTGATTATGCATATACATCCTTTGAGCCACGTGCCTTCATGCATATATTTTTGTGGACTCGTTGTGTTTGGATATGTATGTATACTTTAGTTTGTATAAGACATACATATACCGTGAAGATTAAATAATTCTTGATGATTTTCATGTTTTAAGAAATATTGAGCTTAATTGAATATTTTCATGATTATATGTTTCACATAACACTTGTACACTCACCTCATTTATATGTTTCTCATTATTGTGTATTTCATGAGTTTGTATGGGCTTTATGGACTTTGAGTGTTTTAGTGATCATGTGATTTACATAGTTTCATGAAAAATATTTTTGTTTTAATCCTTGCTTGAAGGATTTTGTACTAGTTTACAAGTTTTTCATATAACTAGTTGCGGGATTCTTCGATATGGTAGAGTTTTTTCAAACTTACTTTATTTTCAAACTTATTTTTGAAAAACCCCTACCTTTTATGGGCGGTTGGATGGGAGTCCATGCCTTATATGTTAATATTGAAAATCATTTTAAACATGAGCATGATTGGGTGATAGAATATGAGATATAAATTTGATATTATTATTGTTTCAATTGGTATCATTAGATTCTTTCAATTGGTATCAATATGGACATTTTCTTGTATACTCATATATTTTTATGTATATATGCTTTCACTTCATATAGTATCAATTTCGATTGGTATCTAATTTTTCATACATATATATATTTTATTTGTACTTACTATATCACTATATTGTTGAGCACAAATTTTGTTTATGGATAAGCTTGAATTTTTAATGTATATCATATTTCAATTGATTAGTTTTTCAATTGGTATCCTATAACAAGCTTATACATCGTTTTAGTTGGTATTTCATAAAGAGTGAGAAAACTCGTATTTCATATTTCAATTGGTATTTTGTTTACCGTTGATTTCTACTCCCATCCTTTATGATGGAAAATGTTTTAAAAATGAATGAATATTGATTTGATTTGGTATCATATGTTCAAAATGAAATATATTTTCAATTGGTATCAAGATTTTTTTTTTTGAATACCTTCAATTGGTATCAAGATTTTATTTGTTTTCTCACAATTGGTATGTTATTTGTTTACTTATCAATTGGTATCAAGATGTTTAAATAAGACATATTAAAAAAAATGTTTTGATTTATATTGCCTATATGCAAGGGGAGCTTAACATCTCTTCTAAATATAGATTCATGTTGAGTGTATCCTATATTGAGGAGCTTGACAACTCTTCTTTATGCAATGCACGTGTGTAGGGGGAGCTTCGCATTTCTTCTTATACGTTGCATATTATGTGTTGTGTGAATTAGGGCATGGCATCCTTATCTCATGTAATGCATATATGTAGGGAAGTTAACTTAGCGTCTTCCTCTTCATGAATGTATATCGCATATAATCTTTTATTGGTACATATTTGATTGTACCCTTTATTGGTATCATTCTTTTTGTTTTAGACAAAAAGGGGGAGAACATTGTTTTTATTGTTTTTAACCCCTTTGTTGATGATTGACAAAAAAGGGGAGAAAAATTTGAGATTATATGCATGTTTTTGTATGCATATTTTATGTTTATGAAAAAGAGATTTATGTTTATGAAAAAGGAGAAATAATTTGTTTTGGTAATTTGATGTTTTAATATCAAGAACTTGTTTTAATTGGTATCAAGAGCTTATTTTATGCATATTTATGCATTGTCATGTTTAGTATTCTTTGCATATTTATTTGTTTATTGTGATGCATGATTTAAGGGGGAGCTTCTTTGAAGCTTAACTTTAATCCATGCATATATAGCTCCATGAGTTTTGTCATCATCAAAAAGGGGAGATTGTTGGCTCAAAGGCCTTCCACTCTAGTTTTGATGATGATTAACTCATGTAGTTATGTTTACTAATTATCTTGTGATGTTTAGTTTCAGATCATTAACCAAGATATTAGTTGGTGATCGCTTCAACAAAGGAGTTTCGAAGCTTTCACGTGGTGATTCTAGAGCCCGAGCATCAAGATCATACTTTGCACTCATTGGAGTCTAGCTCGTGGAACACGATGTTTTGGATCGAGTCTATTTGAAGATGAAGATCATCAAGAAGACTTAGGATCCTAGTTTAGTGTGTTTTAGATCCATTTGTAAAGTTTAGATAGTTGATATGCTCAAGTTCACAATACACACACGTTTTATGGTTTCGATATTAGTTTTTCGGTTCTTGGTTTAACCGATATTTGTTTTCATGAATAGTAAATCAAAACAAGTATAATTTGTTTAAATGTATATTAGATGTGTTCTATATACATACATACTTCAACTATTTAGACAAAATTATTTTAACTTACCTATTCATGTGGTTTTATGTTTTGGTATTTTAACAAGACATGTTTTGGAATTAAAGACAAAAACTATGATATATATATATATATATATATATATATATATATATATATATATATATATATATATATATATATTTCATGTATATTGGATTTCTATCCATATGCATCATGCTTCAATGTTTTTAATTATCATGTTTTTGTATTTTGATAAGGTTTGGACAAAGTTTATTTGAAAAATCCAAGTTTGGAAAAATACAGGTTTTGGTTTTCGGAAATATTTGTAAGACACAAAAATGGTTCAAAATGTTTGATATTTGTCTAGAAATTTTTATCACATGCTTGTATATCAATGTAAAATGATAAACTATTTTTATGAATTTTTAGAAAATTTATGAGATTTATTAGAATAATTTTTAACCAGGTTTTCTGTCCCAGAATTCTGCCTGACAGGCTCTGGCGGTCGACCGACGTGTACAAGCCTGTGCACGTTGGCCAGGCACTTGGGCCGGTCGACCGGGCGGTCGACTGAGCCAGAGAGCTTTGCTCTCTGTTTTTGGGCGGTCGACCGGCTTCTTCTAATGGTCAAAAATATGGCCATTGGCTGTCGATCGGCCGGTCGACCGCCAGCCGCCAGGACTGACAAACAGTCCCAACGGCTAGTTTTTGTTGGTGGGCTATTTAAGCCCCATTCTCTTGAGAATTTTACCAAGATTTTTAAGCCAAAAAATTTCCAGATCTCTCCAGTGTTTTACAAAGTTTTCAAAAGTGTTTTAGAGCCTTAAAGAGTTCATTTTTATTTGTTTCAAAAAGGATTTGGAAAATTCAAGAAAAAGGAAAAAGCTTTTGGGATTTGTTTTTGATTTAATTCTTATCCTAGTTATTTTCCCAAGTGTTTACTTTGAGTTTTTTATTTCCAAACACTTGTTTTCCACTTGAGTTGTATTATCTATCCTATTCTATAGGATCATTTATTTGTGGAAAAGAGATTGTGTTTGTGGTCTTTTGGGATCACTTTGTTGTAAACCTTTTCTTGTTGGTTGGTTCCCTCTTGGTAGAGGTTGAGGTTGTTGTTTACTCCCTCTTGGTGAGGTGGAGTTGGATTGGATTTGTATCCCTCTTCGGTAGAGGTGGATTGTGGTTGTATTGCCTCGGTGGAGGTAGCATTGATTGTATTGGTGGAGTTCGGTACTCCGGTCTTCGGTAGACCATTGTATTGCCTCGGTGGCAGGCTGTATTGGTTGAGAGAGGGGTTCGGTACTCCTAGTGGATTGGAAATCCTTCTCGGTGAAGGCAGGAATGTAGAGCTCGGTGCTCGAACCTCGAAACACATCTCTTTGTTTGCGTTTGATGAATTGGCTCACAACCCTCTCTCTTTTACTTGTGTATTGCATAATTCATATTGTCATATCATATATGCTTGTGTTGCGCATTGCTTTACATTGTTATATCTTATACTTGCTTGTGTGGCCTCACTTGTGCCTAACCACGAAAGCTTCATATAACGCGTCAACTCTATTCAGAGGAATCAAGAGGAGTTAGTTCAGAGCCCTTCACGGGGAATTCGGCTACACTCGTTGGTTACACTAGGTGTAGTTGCAAATTAGTTTTAATTTTCGCATTTAGTTCATTAGATTAGCCTATCATCTATTCACCCCCCTCTAGGTGATTACAATAATGTTCTCCCCTTTTTATCAAAAACCAAAAATCAACAAAAGGGTGACATTAAACAAATCAAAAAAGAGATATATGCGATATACATTCATGAATAGGAAGACGCTAAGTTAGCATCCCTGCATATATACATTACTTGAAAGAGGGATGACAAGCCCTAATTCACATAACGCATAATATGCAATGCATAAGAGGAGATGTGAAGCTCCCCCTACACACGTGTATCGCATAAAGAAGAGTTGTTAAGCTCCTCAATATAAGATACACTCAACATGAATCTATATATAGAAGAGATGTTAAGCTCCCCTTGCATATAGGCAATACAAATCAAAATATTTTTTGTAATTTTCAACATTTCATTCTAAAACAAAATTTCAAAATTTCTCAATAAAACAAATTTGAGATATCTTAGAAAATCATATTTTAAGATATCAATTAAACACAATTTTTAATGGTACCACTTGTAAACAATCAAATTTTAAGATATCAATTGTAAATAAACATTACAAATTTTGAATTTTGATACCAATTTTAAAATTAATGCATAAGCTTATTAAAATATCAATTGAAAAATAAGATTTGAATTAAGCTTAATATAAACAAACTTTGTACTTTAAACATGTAAACCTATTTTAATTAAGCACAAAATATCATATTGATATTATTTGAAATGAAGCATACATATATAGGAAACAAAAATAAGTATATACAAAAAAAAATATCAATTGAGATCAAGTATATAACTCATAACCTACCACCCTTTTATGCACAAGGTAAAAGATTTTCAATAGAGCTTGCAAGGCATATTCGCCCATCTGATCGCCCATAACGGTGTAGGAAGGGGTTTTCAAAAATAAGGTTTGAAAATATTTTTATCGTGAAAAACACTACCAAATTGAAGAATAAATAACTAGTTAAAGTAATTTTAAAAATCTGGTTAAAGATCCTTCAGAAATATGAAACCAAAATATATGTCTATCATGAAACATATTAAATACACAAGAAGTGACACTCGAAATCTATAAGGCTCAAAAATAATCATGAAATAAAGTCATGAATAAACAAAATAAAGTGTGAGTGCACAAAAATCATATAATTAGCATTTTCTATGAAGATAATCAATGAAACTCAAAACAAACAGGAGTTTTATTTTTATCAAAACAAATCATGAAAATTCATTTTTCATATAAAGATGAAAATTATAAAATTCATTTTCATCTTAAAAACAAGCTTCTAGGTATGTATATATATTTTTATCCAATCCTAACAATATGCATACATATCCCAAACACAAAAAGATTCCATAATGTAAATTGCATGAAGGCAAATGACTCATGGGGTATACATGTATATTTATTAGATTTGAATACAAAATATAAATACATGAAGCAAAACATGAAAATAAGCAAAACAAGTGTAAATGAGAGAATCATCAAACTAGGCTATACATGTAACATCCGGGCTAATATAATCCTAAGAATTCTCTCCTAATCACCTATATAAAAAAAAGAAACTTTATTATACTCAATTAAGTTTAAGTTTAAGTAATTTAAGCTTTCATGTATTATTGGAGTATTCATATGCATAGATATATATACACTTGCACATGCTTTGTACCATCCTATGTATGAATACATGATAATTTACTATATTATTGGAATTGGGGTAGAATTAAGAAAAATTCCACTATGAGTAATTATTTAATCCAACTAGATAGTGGAGAGGGTAGGTGAAAGAAGGAAAGGTTAGGATTTTCTTGATTGAAGGAGTGGGTTATTGGATGGAGGAGATGGCTTGGCAAACTTATAATTATAGGGTCAATTAGATTTGAAAACCCACTCTCTTCATCCGAAAATTTTCACTCATCTTCTTCCCCAAAGTTTTCATGACAAAAACCCTAGAAACCCTCCCTTTCTCTACACAATAAACCTATACTTTCTGTCCCCTTATTCTTCCCTACATCAGAGGCAAGAGGAGAAGAGGAGGGGCGCGCCCAGGCGGAGCCGCGCCCCTGGCTGCCGCGCGAGGGCGAAATCGCGCCCAGGCGGGGCGCGAGCAAGGTGGAGGGAGGGGGAACTTGGAGGAGGAGGGAAAGATCATTCCTAGGGCTTAGATCCAAGTTGAGGAGGTAATTTTCAGTCAAAAATCTGAGCTTTTTGGGCCCTAAAAATCCTTTTTTGGGAAGGTAAATTCAAAATGAAATTTTAAAAGAAAAATAGCACTTAATCCTCATACTTTGTTGATTTTTGTGATAGATATTAATTCAAACATTCTTTATTTAGGGTTGTAGTTCAAAGAGGCGAAGTTTAGTCCTATCTAAGAGGAAAAATTTGAAGAAAGGTGAGTAAACTCGAATCTTGAAAAACTTATGTCAATAAACTTGAGTATGAACATGTGAACCATCTCTTTTACGAAATTTGTTGTTTTAGTAGAAATTTTATGTGAATTGAATGTTCTAAATGTGTGTGCGCTATTTGACATGCTAGATAAGAGAAAGAATTGGCCAAATTGTAATGTTCAGAAAATAGGAATTTTGAATAAGAAATTAAACTAATGTCTTGTACGATGGTAAACATTAAATTGCTACATTCATATGGAAGCTTGTAAACACTAAATTGAATACTAGTAGGAATACTAGGAATACAAAAATTTGAACGAAAAAACATCAACTGAGGAAATGAGGAAGACGATGGGAGCTCGTGAGTAAATTGATGTAATTATACCCATATATATATATATATATATATATATATATATATATATATATATATATATATATATATACACATATATAAATTATTATATACATGTACAAGTGATGTATATGAATGTGTATCTTGTATGTGCAAGTAGTAAGTTGCACGGTATGGATGAAATTCTATGTTATGTTTGTGCAATAACTTTGCTCGTGTGCATAATTTCTGTTCTTTGTGGGATGAGTTGTTTTATCCGTATGTATAGGAAGGGGCTGGCGGGAGCCGGTAGGAATGGGGAAGACGGACGGTGGGAGAAAAAGTTGTTCATCTTTAATCTTAGGAAGGGGCCGGAGGGAGCCGGTAGGAGAGGGAATACGGTATAAATATATTTTGTTCATTATAGGAAGGGGCCAGCGGGAGCCGGTAGGAGGGGGAAGATGGTGTTGTGAAAGTAGCTCATTCTATAACTGTAGGGAGGGGCCAGCAGGAGTCGGTAGGAGGGGGAAGATGGTGTAAATGTTCATGCATCCTTTGAAATGATGTGGTTAAAATGTTGTTTGTTGATGTGATGTTTATAAAAGATGCTTGTGCTATCAAAACTTAGAAATTGTTATGACTTGAATTATAACATATTACAAATCATGATAAAAGAAAAGCTACTACCACGCCATGTATCATCATATGAGTGTATAAAGTAGACCAAGGAATGTTAGCATATGTTTCTTAAACTTTGGCCTAGTGACGGCCTACTATATAAAGATTATAAACTATCAAAGCCAAAAGATTAACTAGAATATTATGCAATAACTTGGTTTACTCACTGAGCCGTCAAGCTCACTCCTTTTCTTGACAACATTCTTTTCAGGTCTTAGCAAGGGTCAAGGACCGGCATGAGAATTTGTGGTGTCCTATGAAAGGGTCTTGTTGTCTTATTTTGCTTCTACTCATTTTGGAACTCATTATGTTTTGTGTTGGGCTTATTATGCTAAGTTGGTAGAAATCATGTCATTCATATTATAATCTTTTGTGGTATGTGCAAAGTCTAAAGGACGGACCTTGTATTTATAGTCCGACATCTTTTATGTAAGCAATGTTATGTAAGTAACTGACAGATTTGCTGGATGTATAGTTTTGGGATGGCTATTAGTTCCTAACTAATTGTGTATGTCGTAGTCTTGGAATGAGGATATCCCAAGTATTATTTTGTTTGGGGAGTATATTGTTATTGACTGCATGGATGTTTGCTTGGTATCCAGAAGAATAATTATTGGGAGTCATCTATACTATTGAACTTCATGTATTATATTTGGGCAATCACAAGTTACAAATGAGATGCTGCTGAAATTTTGAGAAATTAAGTTATTAGAGACGATTCTTTATCCCCTGATTAAAGGTTAGTAGAGAATCAGAATATTATTATCTGGGACCGTTACAATACATGTACATATAGTGAGTATAGATGAACAATGAAGTGCAAACATATATGAATCAATTTGTTGCTCACTACTTGTACACGTATATACACAAGTTTTGATAAAAACTATATTTAAACAAGTATTTACCACATGGAGCCTAAAAATATGAAACATGAACATTTTAACAAATACTAAAACATGCTAAAAATCATCAATTATAAATGCATGTAAACTAAAGTAGGAGTTTAGAGATAGTTACCAAAAATTAAAAAACTATACTCCAAATCTCCAAAACATGGTGGTTGTCCAACCAAACCTCCTTGATAGCGGTGCATCAAATATGTGTTCATCATGTTCATGTGCATCCACTATCAAGGCACCATCCTTCTCACGTTTTGTGAGAGCCCGCACCTACATCAAAAACAAAAGGTGGGGATTTTGGTACCCATTTTCTTTTGGGTCCTTGAGGGTTAGTGATAGGGTAAAAATTGCATATTTATCACTACATTTACCATCACATTTTTATATTTATTCCTACAATTATGCACTATTACTAACGTTTTGTTATTTAATGTGTGCAGGCCTTGAGTATTTATTTAAATAAAGAATAAAAGCCTAAATGAGCCCAAAAGCCCATGTCAAAGCCCAAGTGCAAAAGTGCAATTACCAAATACAAAAGTTGCAATTACAATGTGCAAAAGTTACAATTACTAAAAAGACGGAAGGGATAGACTTCTATTCAACCCTAAATGCTTGCAGGATGAAGACAAATTTAAAAGAAGGAGAGTGCAAAGATAAAATTCGTTTTGAAGAGATTTGGATTTAGGGTAACTTGCTTCCTAAGTTATCCTGAATTTTCAAATTAAAGAGGTAAGATTCCAGATCTAAACGGATAGACCCAGATGGATGGACCAGAGGAGGCCACGCACGAAAGCGCATGGCCAGGAATAAGGCTATGGCCGCGAAGACACGGCCAAAGCCGCGTTTTCGCGGTCAGATGGATGAGACGGAACAGCTGCTTTCACAGGAGAGTTCTATCTGAACTCTACTTCTTTCAGCGCCTATAAATACCTCTGCAGAGTAACAGAGAGGTGCATCCAGAGATAGGAAATTAGGGTTTCTTTAGTTTTTCTCTTTTCAAATTTCTGTAATTTTAATTTCTCTTTTAGCATATTGTGGAGAAGAAGGAGCATTGTATTTGGACGAGATTTCAAATAAAGGTTACCTCTTTTCCATTTAAATTCTTGCCATTTAATTTTTATGCTGTGATCTATTTTATTTGTCTTCTTCTTCTTTCTTTCACAATTCTTCATATTAAACAAAATAAAAAAATTGAAAATATAAAAAAGAAGAAGATGATTAACTAATTCTAAAGTGTGGTTTGCTGATCTCTTAAGCAACCTAGAGCAGTTTAGGAATTGAATTGATTGATAACAATTTTTTTAAAACCCTAGGTTTAAGACAGATTGCTTGAAGATAAATTGATGATTAGTTTTTCTAATCTAGGTTGTAGATCTAAACAATTCTTCACAACTTCATACTTAAGTATTTTGACAGCATAACCTTAAGGTAACACTTTTCTTATGCTGTACTTAGAAGTTAGGATGAATATTTGTTGAATTTTTAGTAGTACAAACTAGTTAGATTCTAAGATCATTTTCTCTTGCTTGAATCTTTTCTAATAAACCTAGGATAGATTTTATGTATTTCAAGATGACATTTAATATTCAAGACTTGCATTATGGGTTGTGGTAGAAGATCAGTAAAACTACATATCTCCAATCATATATTTTAAATCTAATCTCTCTTTTGTTTGTTCTAAGGATACAGAGAAATCGTCCGAAAAGCTTGCATCGCATCCTTCCCTGTGGATCGACCCGCTTTAGCCCTTGCTGCAGCGGAAAGAATTAAGACTGAGAATTCTAACTTTTAATCTTTTTCTTTTGCAATCTCAGTTTTTCAATCAAAATTTTGGCGCCATTGCCGGGGAAGGAACGGCACGATTTTCTCAAAACTAATTCTTTTAATTCTTTCTGTTTACAGGTTCAGAGAACAGGAAACCAAACAGCAGCAAAGGACATATAGCAACTCTGTGGCTCTTCCCTCGAAGGCAACAGAGCCTACTTCAAAGCCGCGTTTGTGCGGCAATAGCCACGTTTCCGCGGCCTGAGTAGTTTACTACTCACTCTGTTTTTTGCAAGTTGCTGCAAATCGTAAGTTTTAATTGTTGCTCTGTTAACTTTTCTCTGTGATTACCCTGCACACTGCTAATAATTAACAGTAACTTATTTGCTGAAAAATAAAAAAATTAGACTCTTGCATTGTAGGCACGTGTCTATTTAATTTTTTAATTTTGTTGAAGAGTGCTGGCGACAAGGTATGTTTGTATTGCATATAGATTAGGAAACATTCTTAGCTGATTTACTTCTTTTTGAGTGATTACTTATCTACTGCTTTACACGTACACAAAAAAATTTAAGGGCAAAACCCATTAACAAGATAAGGTGGGAATTTCATCACCCTTCCTTGGCCCACAAATCATCTCCGTCACACACAACCCTAACCTTAAGTAAAAATTGACTAGACGTTGGCCCTAGGGTAACTCGGACTCACTAGGAGTTTGGCTGAAGGAGGAAGTTGTTCGAAATTAACTCTTGTCAAATCGGTGTCTAGGAAGGGGATTAAGGGCCGAAAGCCCAAAGATCGGTGGTTATTTAATTAAGGAACGTTTTTGACGGAAAACCTCCCACCAGTCTTGCCACCTACCTGGCCGATTAGCTTGTGGTTAAGGTTGGCAATATACCTCCTAAGGATATTCTAAAGTTAGGAGTCGTCTTTGTCAAGGCTTACCTTAGAATAGGAATTTTGACTGTTTTTCTTTTTTATTGATTGATTGGGTGAACTTGTTTGCTAATTGTGCATGACCGCTTGGTCGAGAGACCCACTTACAACTAGACTAACTAGAACCAGTTCACTACCCAAGCAAAAGCCCGACTCACATATGGCACAGCCACCGTCGCTACAAGATAGGTTCTATCCTATTAGGACCTCTCTTCCTTCTTGCATCTAGTTAACAAATGAAGATGTTGACCAATTTGAGCTCAAGCCACAATACATCAACACTCTTCTCAAATTTCATGGACTTGAATCCGAGGATGCATACTTCTTCATAAGGGAGTTTGAAGAAGTATGTCTCATGATGAAGATACCCAAGCTAGGAGAAGATGCCATCAAACTACGGTTTGTCCCATTTGCTTTGAAAGACTTAGTAAAGAAAAGGCTCTACAGTCTAGAGGCCGGCTCAATATCTTCGTGGGACAATTTCATTAAGGCATTGTTAAAGAAATTTATCCCGTCCATAAGACTGCACTGATTAGGAAGAGCATCTTATAGTTTAAGCAAACAGCCAATGAACCTTTTGGAAATATTTTGAACGTTTTAAGGACCTCCTTGCCCAATGCCCTCACCATGGGATAGAGAAATGATGACTTTGCCAAGTTCTATATGATGGATTAGAATATCAAACTAAAACACTATTAGATTCCATGTGTCAAGGAGGATTTCTAAAAAAGAATGAAAATGAAGGATGGTTATTATATGAAGAATTAGCTGATAATACCATCCAATGGGAGCTAACTCCAAAAAAATTCAGGACTAATGACCCTACTTCTTGTAAAGGAGGTATCCATTCTATTGAGGCCAACATAGCTACCGATGCTAAGTTAGCTGCTGTGATGCGAAGACTAGAAGCTCTTGAAATTAAAGAACCAGTCTCTGTGAACCAAGTCAGCCCAACACCTTCGGCGGGCTATACATATTGTCAAGCATGAACCATGTGTTCGAGGAATGTCCCGTCTTTATCGCACATCAAACCTTACCTGAACATATGAGTGCGGCCTTCACAAATCCCGCCAACAATCCATATTTGCCCACCTACAATCCCGGTTGGAGAAATCATCCCAATTTTTCATGGGGCCCAAGCAACAATGATCAACTAGGCCCAAATTCTCTAACAATTTCCAAAATCCGCCCTATCAACAAAATTTTCCTAGTCAAAATCCTCCACCCTCTTTCCAATATTCACAAATGGAAACAAGGCTCTCCAACATGGAAAGAAAGGTGGACACTCTAGTTAAAAGCCACGACACGCTAGCTCAAGTCTTGACTAGGATAGAGATCTAACTAAATCAACAAGAAAGACAAAGGGAAACTCTGTTGGCCCAAAGGCCTATCACCCTAGTTTTGATGATGATCAACTCATGAAGTTATGATTACTAATGATCTTGTGTCTAATTAGTGACAGATTCATGATCAAGATCTTAGTAGGTGCTAAGCTCAACAAAGGATAAATTGTCAAGATTTGGAGCTAGCACGGTGTGATCCAAGGAGATTTTGGATCAAGCTTGGACCAAGTCAAGATGATGAGAAGCCTTCAAGGAAAGACTTCAAGAAGATGAAGACTTGGGTCTAGGTATAAGATTTAGTTTTTTGTTTAGTTAAAAATGTAAAGGATAGATAGTTGGTGGATTGCTCAAGTCTATATCACACACACACACTCTCTTGATAGAACTCTTGATAGAATTGCTTTCATAAAAGAATTTTATGTTTAGAAAAGATTTTTCATTATGACAAAATATATATACTTTGGTTTTTGGTATTTCTATCATACATATCTTTCAACCAAAACCAAGTTCAGAGCTTTATGATCAAAAACATAGATATTTCATTATGATTGTGTAGTGGATCATATCCATACACACTATGCTTTAATAAGTTCAAAATATCTTGTTTTTGTATTTTGTGAAGTTATGGAAAAACAAGTTTTAGAAAAACATGTTTTTAGAAAAACAGTTTTTATTTTGATTGAAACTATTTTTTAGATTTACTGAGAATTTATGGGATTTTTATTAAGTTAAAAGACCTATTTCTAAATCCCTTAACTGTGGCTGTCAGGCCAGTTCGGTCGACTGGGCGGTCGACCGAATCAAGGTCCGGTCGACCGTCTAGTCGACCGACGTGCACAGACTTGTGCACGTCTGGCAGCACAGTGGTCCGGTCGACCGGACGGTCGACCGCTGCAGAGAGTTCTGCTCTCTGTTTGTTTCGGTCGACCGACCGGTCGACCGGAGGCTCCAACGGTCGGATTTTTGACAGTTGGCGGTCGACCGGCCGGTCGACCGGCAGCTCTGACAGATCCCAACGGCTATATTTTTCTGGCCTATAAAAAGGGGGTCTTGTCACTTGTTTTGAGGTTAAGATTTTGGGGACTTCTTGAGCCAGTTTTTCTAAGTCATTTCAGAAGTTTTCTCCACAAAATAGAGAGCAAATACTTCCCATCTAAAAGGGAGTTTTTATAAAGAGAGTGTAAAAGTGATTTCTTGTGTTTTTCACCAAAGTTCTTTCCTTGCTTTCTCACACTACACTTGAGCATCCATTGTTATATCTATCCTATAGGAGAGTTGTAGTGAGAGCTTTTGTAAGGTGATCAAAGTGTTGTGATCACCAAAGATCTTTCTTTGTTCTTTGAGGAGACGGGCAAGTGTGCTCGTTTGTGGTTTTGAGTTCGGTTGTGAACTCGGTGATTTGAGGTGCGGCCTCGGCAAGCTTGTGGAAGCTTGCGTGTGTACGGGACTAGGGAGTCCGAGGGCTTGTAGGTGTTGCGGCACCGAGGAGAGATCCATTGGGATCTTGCATAGTGGAAATCCTTCGTGTGTCGAAGGCGGGGATGTAGAGCAAGTGTGCTCGAACCTCGAACAAATCCTTTGTGTTTGCGATTGCTTACTCTATCTCTCTTTCTCTCTTTGTCTCTTATATCTTGCATTACTTTATAGTTTTTATCTCTTATATGCATGATATACCCTTGTGCTCAAAATTACTATACTTGCTTGGGATTGTTGTTAACACTAGTATTCAACTAAGAGAGCCAACGCGGCACCTCAACCCATTTCAAGGGGAATCTAGAGGAGCTTGTCCAGAGCCTCACAAGGGGAATTCGGCAATACTCTTGTGTTATACATAAGTGTTTAATTAAAAGAAGTTTTAATTTGGTCATAATTGTTTTTAATTCCGCATCATTTGTCATTAAGTGACCATTAGTGTAACGCCCCGATCCCACGGATACGAGGACGTCACTGCAACGCATATACGTAGGTCAGAAGGTGCCCCCACGTATATACGCTAAGCATTAAGTACAACAAGTATCAGAGTACAACACAAAGCGTGGTATATTCATATGCCAACTTACAAGATATAAATACAAAGTTATACAAGTTATGATAAGCAAAATCACTTTACAAGTGTCCTTTATCACAACCCAAGTCCAAAATGAATACCATACATCCAAAAATGCAAAATGCTCACGTATGGACGGAGATCCCGTGAATCAAAAGGAAGAGTCGGCACGATGAGACTAGAGCTGGTCAGCCTGCTCAGAAAAATAGGCCCGGTCCTCTGTGGAAGGCTCCACTTCGTTCCAAGCCTCAGAATCTGAATATGCAAATCCAAAGGGTCAAGACATATAATAACAAATAAAAGATAGCCAAGTGACGAAGAATCATGGATAGATATAATGAAGCAGAAATAAATAGCAACGAATAACGAGTGATGTAAACTCAATAAGGTAAGGTCATATGCAATAAATCTACAATTAACGTCTTATTATTATTACTTGTCTTACTGTGATATCTAGCTATGTGACCCAGCGTCCCAGAGCACATAGATCCATATCCTAGTAAAGCAAGGTTGTTATTGGAAGCAGCGGTTGTATCGACGAACTATGTTTACAGTGGGTCCCGTGCATGCCCGGGACCACGGTCCAGGGTGTTCCGTTGCTTGAAGACGGAACCAGCCGCAAGGCCTAACAGGAGGGTCTTATGTATGCCCTTGTCATGACAGTAAACAGGAAAGGGAGCAAGCACTCCCCTCGGTCCCCTGGAGTACCACAGGTTAGACCGGAAACATAATTGTACAATATACCTAAAACCACTGTAAACACGAACACATATCAATATCCGCATATTTCCCCCTGACCCCAATGTGAGTTGGTCTATTTTATATAAAAGTCGGGTATATCATGCTTGGTGTTTCAGTGATAGCATGAAGGGGTGGTGATACTTCACATTTAACAAGTTATGGAATAGCAATATGTAACATGAGTCATGAAGCATAATAAGGCAAGATCTATCAGGTAACAAGTCATGCAGTACAGGTATGAAGCATAAACAAAGCTAAAACAGTATACAAATATCAGGGTAAGGTCAGAAATTAAAAAGGAAAGGAGTCAGAAAACTGGCCCAGAATTAGGCTGTCGGTCGACCTCCGGTCGACTGCCGGTCGACTGGGGATATAACTGGCGGTCGGCTCCCGGTCGACTGCCGGTCGACCGTGCAGATGCCGTGAGCTCCAGGTTTTGGCCGGTCGACTGCCGGTCGACTGGTCCACACTAATTCCCTAAGCCGGTCGAGTGGTCGGTCGACTGCCAGTCGACCGCCAGCTCAAAGCTGTGCACGCTGTGCACATCGGTAGAGTGATCGGTCGACTGCCGGTCGACCGATCCTCTGGAATCTGCTACTGTTAAGGCAGAAAATCAGATTTTTAAGGGATTGGTTCTAACAGCCTAAAGATAGGATTTTTATGTTATTAGGGGACCTGATCTATCAACACAAGTACACCACAACAGGGACTAGCCTTAGTGAGTAGATATACACACATGGGGAGGTTGGATTTGAGCTTTGATGACCTAAAAATTGGATTTTTATGGAACCATTTTACAAGAATTACTATCACAAGTAAATAGAGGGAAATCTAGGTCTTGGTGAGTAAAGATACTCACTTGGGAAGGTTCAATTAGGAGCTTGATCCAATGGAGGAAGAGGGTGGCTACAATCCACAATCTTGAGTTGAAGGAGTTGCTCTAGGTGTTGCCTTGGGGAGTGATGGTTGAAATTGAAGTCCTTGATGAAGCCTTGGTTGAAGTCCTTGAGATCTTGAGGTGGAGGTGAAGGGATTGGGGTGATCTAGGAGCTAGGGTTCTTACTTGAAGAAGAAGAGGATTATGGAGAGCTTCTCTCTTGATGAAGTGAAAGAGAAGGAAAAGGGGAAATTTGCAAATGAAAGGGATTTATAGGTTGGGATTATTTCAAACAGGGTGGAATTAAGGTGAAAGGGAAGGGTTTTCTTGCAAAAGAAGGGGGGTGAGGTGTCCCTCACTTGGCCACTTGGCCAGCCATGGGAAGGAGAGAGAGTGAGTGGGGTTAGGTGAAGGGTGAGTGGGAATTGAGGTGGCACATGAGGTGGAAAATGGAATTTGCAATAATTGAAAAATGCCCGAAATTCAAGTATCTCGGAATGATCTGAAAATTTTACCAAAAATCAAGAATAATATTTGAAGACTCATGGTGAAATTCGTTTGAAGAAATACTGTATAGTTTTAAAATTAAAATCCCGGAATCAGTTATTTACCGACTCCGAAAGAATTTTCATAAATTCATAAAATTCTCAGAAAAAGTGTATAAGTAAGAAATATGATTCTAAGCAATAAAGTCTAAAGGACTTTCTAAAAATTTCTAACTGTTTGGAAGATAAAAATTCGGAAATCGGTCAGCGGCACTGGCCGACACCGGTTTCGGAGAAATACATTTTAATTCCAGAAAATTCCAGAAAATCACATAAAATCTAAAATATTGGAAAATGATATTTGAAATTAAAATTGGTCAAATACGGAAGGTAAATCGGAAAATACGATCGAAAGACTGAATACGTAACTAAGTACGTATTCCGGGAGAGGGGTATTACAATCTACCCACCTTACAGAAATTTCGTCCTCGAAATTTCATAAGGTGAAAGATAACAGGAAAAGCAACAGATAGATACGGATACAAGGAAAGATAACGGTAGTAGAAGAAAAGAGTCTTACCCAATCAAGATGTGAAAAGTTGAGGATAACGCTCCCGGATAACGTCCTCACGCTCCCAAGTGGCCTCTCCTGGCGCATGCCTGTTCCAAGACACCATTACCAATGGAATAGCTCTGTTCTTCAGTGTCTTGACACTCTTATCCAGAATGGCCATCGGCTGCTCTTGGTATGATAGATCCGGTTGTAGCTCCAGCTCGGAATGATCCAGAATATGGCTGTCATCCCTGACATACTTCCTCAACTGAGACACGTGGAAGACATTATGCACCCCGTCCAAAGATGGCGGCAACGCCAATCTATAAGACACATCTCCCACACGATCCAGGATCTCGAATGGGCCGATATACCTCGGACTTAGCTTCCCACGTGTACCGAACCGGATTACACCCTTGGTAGGTGATATCTTCAAGAACACATGATCTCCGGTCTGGAATTCCAATGGCCTCCTTAGAGTGTCTGCCCAACTCTTCTGTCTACTCTGAGCAGCCCTGAGATGATCTCTGATAACCCTGACTTTCTCTGTCGTCTGCATCAGGATCTCTGGTCCCAAAAGACTCCTCTCACCGACTTCATCCCAACAAATCGGTGATCTGCACTTCCTTCCATACAATGCTTCAAAGGGTGCCATCTTAATACTTGCCTGGTAGCTGTTGTTATAAGAAAACTCAGCCAAGTGAAGATGGTCCTCCCATGATCCTCTGAAGTCAATCATGCAAGCCCTCAACATATCTTCAAGGATCTGGATAGTCCTCTCAGATTGCCCGTCTGTCTGAGGATGATATGAAGTACTGAATTTCAGACGAGTCCCCAGACTTTCTTGGAGACTCTCCCAGAAATGAGATCTGAATCTGGTGTCTCTGTCTGATACAATACTGACTGGAACTCCATGCAGACGAACTATCTCCTTCATATACTTATCTGCCAGAACCTCTGTCGACTGACCTACCCTGAATGGTATGAAGTGAGCTGACTTGGTGAGGCGATCAACTATTACCCACATCGCATTATTACCCTTGGGACTCCGAGGCAATGCCGTCACAAAATCCATGGTGATGTGCTCCCACTTCCATTCGGGTATCGGTAAAGGTTGAAGAAGTCCAGCTGATCTCTGATGCTCGATCTTTATCTGCTGGCAAACCAAGCACTTGGCAACAAACTGGGCTATCTCTCTCTTCATAGCATTCCACCAAAAGTGCTTCTTCAGGTCCTGGTACATCTTGTTTCCCCCAGGGTGTATAGAATAAGCTGAACTGTGTGCTTCCTCCAAAATCTTCTGTCTGACTTCTCCTTGGGGAACACAAAGTCTATCTCCAAAATACAATGCACCATCTGGGTGAATGCAGATATCCGACCTCAATCCAGCCTCCACCTGAGCTCTGAATGTCTGTAATCTGGGGTCCTCCTTCTGAGCTTCCTTGATCTCCTCTATCAATAATGACTGGATCTGCAATGCCATGAATTGCCCTGCCTTATCACCTCCTTGCACTAACATCAAATCCAATCTGATGAACTCCTGAATCAACTCCCTCTGCTGCGTGAGGTGGACTAGCACTCTGTTCTCTGGCATCCTGCTCAGTGCATCTGGAACGGTATTGACTTTGCCTGGATGATACTGCAAGTCAATATCATAGTCCGCCATAAGCTCCAACCACCTCCTCTGCCTCATATTCAACTCCTTCTGTGAGAAAATATACTTGAGGCTCTTGTGATCTGTGTATATCAACACTTTGTCTCCCAGAAGGTAGTGTCTCCAGATCTTCAAAGCAAATATCACAGCTGCCAACTCCAAGTCATGAGTTGGGTAATTCCTCTCATGAGGCTTCAATTGCCTAGATGCATATGCTATAACATGATCATGTTGCATAAGCACACACCCCAGGCCTTTACCTGATGCATCACAGAAAATGACCATCCCTCCTCTTCCTGAAGGAGTCCTCAAGATTGGGGCTGAAATAAGCCTCTGCTTCAACTGCTCAAATGCTGCATCACATTCCTCTGTCCATATGTATCTCTCCCCTTTTCTGGTGAGCCTGGTCAACGGAGCTGCAAGTCTAGAGAAATCCTGGACAAAGCGCCTGTAATATCCGGCTAGTCCAAGAAAGCTCTTTATCTTAGTCACCGTCTTCGGAACTGGCCAATCCTTCACTGCCTGGACTTTACTAGGATCAACTGAAATCCCTTCCGCTGAAACTATGTGTCCAAGGAAAGCTATGCTGTCCAACCAGAATTCACACTTGCTCCTTTTGGCATGAAGCTGCTCCTGCTGAAGGGTCTGCAACACAATTCTCAAGTGCTCTGCATGCTCCTTATAATTCTTTGAATAGATCAGAATGTCATCTATAAATACAACTACAAACTGATCCAGGTAAGGAGAGAACACTCGGTTCATCAAGTCCATGAAAACTGCAGGGGCATTTGTGACTCCGAAAGGCATAACCAGGAACTCATAGTGGCCATATCGGGTCCTGAATGCCGTCTTCGGAACATCCTCCTTCTTCACCCTCAGCTGATGGTAACCCGACTGCAAATCTAACTTAGAAAATACACGGGCTCCATGAAGCTGATCAAACAAATCATCAATCCTGGGCAAGGGATACTTGTTCTTGATAGTGACTTTGTTCAATTCTCTATAATCAATACAAAGTCTCTTACCACCATCCTTCTTACTCGCCAAGAGCACTGGAGCTCCCCATGGTGAAGTGCTTGGTCGAATCAGTCCCTTGTCTGAATATTCCTGCAGTTGCTTCTTCAAGATCTCCAACTCCGTCGGTGCCATCCTGTACGGAGCCTTAGATATAGGAGCTGTCCCTGGAACTGTATCAATGGAGAACTCCACTATCCTCTCCGGTGGAAGTCCTGAAATCTCAGCAAAGACTTCTGGAAATTCATCCCACACTGGCACTCCCTTCTGAACCTCCGAAGTGGTCATCTGAATCTTCTTCTTAGCAGGCTTCACCTCTCCACTAAACTGGAACTCCGGCTGATGAGGGATTCTGAAATTGATCCTCCTCCCTCTACAGTCGATCACTGCATAGTACTGACTGAGCCAGGTCATGCCTAAGATTACGTCGTACCCTTTGGTGTCTAGTACGAGCATATCTATGGCCAAGATCTTCCCACAAAGTTCCACTGGACAGTCAGCACAAACTCTAGAAGATATAACTACCCCATTCCCGGTACTTATCTCCCACTTGCGGTCTAAAGCCTTAACAGGTATGGAATGTATAGCCACAAAATGGTCGGAGATATAACAGTGGGATGCACCTGAATCGAAGAGAGCGAGAACAGGTATTGAATGAACTCTGATGTTACCTGTAATCACTTCCTCTGAAGCCTCAGCCTCCTCTGCTGTCAGGTTGTAGGCCTGACCTCTACCACGCCCTGCTGCTGTCCTGGCTCCTCTCTGCACTGGGCGAGCAACACGCGGTGGAGGAAGGGGAAGAGCTCTCCTCATCACTGGTCCCTGGTGCCTCTGCCCAACTGGCCCTGGTAGTACCCTCTGTCCATTCTGCCCTTGAGGTGCCGGCAAGGTTTGGGTAGCATACCCCACTCTCCTGTGTGGACAGGTCTCCACGGCATGGTCTCGTGCTCCACACACCAAACACAATCCGTTTGCCCTCCGGCAATTCTGCTGGGAGTGTCCTGGCTTCTGGCAGAAGTTGCAGATAAGACCTGATCGAGCCATCTGGTAAGGAACTGCTCTGAATGGCTGCCTAGCCTGGACCTTCGCTGCTCTGGACGGTCCTCCTCTACCCATCGGTACAAACGGCCTCTTCATGGCCTGGTTCTTCATCTGATCCTCCTGCTTCTTCTCTAACCCACGCTCCACCTCTCGAGCGATGGTGAGAACTTCTGAATAGGTCTTCAGCTGCTGGGGCATCAAGAGGACCTGTATGTCCATCTGCAGACCTTGCTGAAACCTGCTTGCCCTCTTCTCCCCATCCGCCACCATGTACGGGGCAAAGCGGCTCAGTCTGAGAAACTCCGCGGCATACTCGTCCACGGACTTGTTCCCTTGCTGTAGTCTGATGAACTGCTCCTCCATGTCCTTCTGAGCAGTAGCAGGGAAGAATCGACTGTAGAAGCTCTTGGAGAAAGTATCCCAGGAGACAGGCTTCTCCAGTCTGGCCTCTTCGGCCAACCACCAAGTCCGGGCTATGTCCTTCAGCTGAATCTTGGCAACCTCCACTTGGTTCTCCTTAGGCACTCGGGCGGCGTTCAGCAAATCAGTGGTGTCCGTCAACCATTGTTCAGCATCCAATGGTTTCTCGACTCCCGTGAAGATGGCCGGTTGTAGCCGCCGGAAATCTGACACGTTCCCAGGCCTTTGCTCCTTTGGGGCTGCCAACTCCTGCCTGAGGAGCTCAGTCTGCTGCTGCTGGTTCTCCATCATGGTCTGAATGACCTTCAGGATATCCGCACTCTCTCCTCCTACGGGTCCGTTCGGTACTTGCCCGACGTTGTTACGACCCGATCGTCTCTCCATACCGAAAGGGATAAGATCTGGAATTGGAAACAATGGAAAGGAGTTTAGGATACGAGGAAATGAATCAAGGACGGAATCAAGAAGGACTAGATAACTTTGTACATTGTAGTTGGCATTAGCAAATCACTAGAATTTGCCACTTGGTTGTACTTTTAGGTTTGAGAGCCTAAGCTCTGATACCAACCTGTAACGCCCCGATCCCACGGATACGGGGACGTCACTGCAACGCATATACGTAGGTCAGAAGGTGCCCCCACGTATATACGCTAAGCATTAAGTACAACAAGTATCAGAGTACAACACAAAGCGTGGTATATTCATATGCCAACTTACAAGATATAAATACAAAGTTATACAAGTTATGATAAGCAAAATCACTTTACAAGTGTCCTTTATCACAACCCAAGTCCAAAATGAATACCATACATCCAAAAATGCAAAATGCTCACGTATGGACGGAGATCCCGTGAATCAAAAGGAAGAGTCGGCACGATGAGACTAGAGCTGGTCAGCCTGCTCAGAAAAATAGGCCCGGTCCTCTGTGGAAGGCTCCACTTCGTTCCAAGCCTCAGAATCTGAATATGCAAATCCAAAGGGTCAAGACATATAATAACAAATAAAAGATAGCCAAGTGACGAAGAATCATGGATAGATATAATGAAGCAGAAATAAATAGCAACGAATAACGAGTGATGTAAACTCAATAAGGTAAGGTCATATGCAATAAATCTACAATTAACGTCTTATTATTATTACTTGTCTTACTGTGATATCTAGCTATGTGACCCAGCGTCCCAGAGCACATAGATCCATATCCTAGTAAAGCAAGGTTGTTATTGGAAGCAGCGGTTGTATCGACGAACTATGTTTACAGTGGGTCCCGTGCATGCCCGGACCACGGTCCAGGGTGTTCCGTTGCTTGAAGACGGAACCAGCCGCAAGGCCTAACAGGAGGGTCTTATGTATGCCCTTGTCATGACAGTAAACAGGAAAGGGAGCAAGCACTCCCCTCGGTCCCCTGGAGTACCACAGGTTAGACCGGAAACATAATTGTACAATATACCTAAAACCACTGTAAACACGAACACATATCGATATCCGCATATTTCCCCCTGACCCCAATGTGAGTTGGTCTATTTTATATAAAAGTCGGGTATATCATGCTTGGTGTTTCAGTGATAGCATGAAGGGGTGGTGATACTTCACATTTAACAAGTTATGGAATAGCAATATGTAACATGAGTCATGAAGCATAATAAGGCAAGATCTATCAGGTAACAAGTCATGCAGTACAGGTATGAAGCATAAACAAAGCTAAAACAGTATACAAATATCAGGGTAAGGTCAGAAATTAAAAAGGAAAGGAGTCAGAAAACTGGCCCAGAATTAGGCTGTCGGTCGACCTCCGGTCGACTGCCGGTCGACTGGGGATATAACTGGCGGTCGGCTCCCGGTCGACTGCCGGTCGACCGTGCAGATGCCGTGAGCTCCAGGTTTTGGCCGGTCGACTGCCGGTCGACTGGTCCACACTAATTCCCTAAGCCGGTCGAGTGGTCGGTCGACTGCCAGTCGACCGCCAGCTCAAAGCTGTGCACGCTGTGCACATCGGTAGAGTGATCGGTCGACTGCCGGTCGACCGATCCTCTGGAATCTGCTACTGTTAAGGCAGAAAATCAGATTTTTAAGGGATTGGTTCTAACAGCCTAAAGATAGGATTTTTATGTTATTAGGGGACCTAATCTATCAACACAAGTACACCACAACAGGGACTAGCCTTAGTGAGTAGATATACACACATGGGGAGGTTGGATTTGAGCTTTGATGACCTAAAAATTGGATTTTTATGGAACCATTTTACAAGAATTACTATCACAAGTAAATAGAGGGAAATCTAGGTCTTGGTGAGTAAAGATACTCACTTGGGAAGGTTCAATTAGGAGCTTGATCCAGTGGAGGAAGAGGGTGGCTACAATCCACAATCTTGAGTTGAAGGAGTTGCTCTAGGTGTTGCCTTGGGGAGTGATGGTTGAAATTGAAGTCCTTGATGAAGCCTTGGTTGAAGTCCTTGAGATCTTGAGGTGGAGGTGAAGGGATTGGGGTGATCTAGGAGCTAGGGTTCTTGCTTGAAGAAGAAGAGGATTATGGAGAGCTTCTCTCTTGATGAAGTGAAAGAGAAGGAAAAGGGGAAATTTGCAAATGAAAGGGATTTATAGGTTGGGATTATTTCAAAGAGGGTGGAATTAAGGTGAAAGGGAAGGGTTTTCTTGCAAAAGAAGGGGGGTGAGGTGTCCCTCACTTGGCCACTTGGCCAGCCATGGGAAGGAGAGAGAGTGAGTGGGGTTAGGTGAAGGGTGAGTGGGAATTGAGGTGGCACATGAGGTGGAAAATGGAATTTGCATTAATTGAAAAATGCCCGAAATTCAAGTATCTCGGAATGATCTGAAAATTTTACCAAAAATCAAGAATAATATTTGAAGACTCATGGTGAAATTCGTTTGAAGAAATACTGTATAGTTTTAAAATTAAAAATCCCGGAATCAGTTATTTACCGACTCCGAAAGAATTTTCATAAATTCATAAAATTCTCAGAAAAAGTGTATAAGTAAGAAATATGATTCTAAGCAATAAAGTCTAAAGGACTTTCTAAAAATTCCTAACTGTTTGGAAGATAAAAATTCGGAAATCGGTCAGCGGCACTGGCCGACACCGGTTTCGGAGAAATACATTTTAATTCCAGAAAATTCCAGAAAATCACATAAAATCTAAAATATGGAAAATGATATTTGAAATTAAAATCGGTCAAATACGGAAGGTAAATCGAAAAATACGATCGAAAGACTGAATACGTAACTAAGTACGTATTCCGGGAGAGGGGTATTACAATTAGATTAGCCATCACCTATTCACCCCCCTCTAGGTGAACTTACAAACTCTACCAAGTTAACCATTGCTAAATCCTAGGAATCCTAGGCAAGCCAATGAGGCTCAAGACCAAAACCAGTGTAATTTAGTTCATACACTAAGATCAGGGAAACAAGTTGATATTCATGTGTCTGTTCGCGATTCAAAATTCATGAAAAACTCCATCATTGTTGAATCACGTACAAGTTATAAAACCTAAACTTACTAAAATCTTTTTAGCAAAGTGTGTAGTGGCAAGTATAGGATCAAATCCACAGAGACTTGTTCTTGAAATTTTAGTTATTAAAAATCTCAATTTTATCTTATTCTAGTTGAGAAATCCCTTGAATGAAGGTTGGAATTTTGTTTTTTAAATAAATAAATAAATAAAGATCTTGTAGAAGAAAGCAAAAGAAAAATAAAAATATGAAGAAAGCAAAAGAAGAAGGAAATACTAACCTTTTTACGAAGATTTGAATACCCAAAATAAGAAGGAGAAAAAAAACAAATTAAAAGATTGGTACGAAGGGAAGAGGATGATGAACTAGTGAACTTATTTCTTGTCATCGCATTGTTGTCTCCCTCCTCCAAGCGATGCTGAAAACAAAAGAAGTTAATAAAAGAAAAGAGATGACTTCATGAAATAAAATATGAAAGAAAAGAATAGCAATAAAAATAAAGAGAAAATTAAAGAAAACTTAGACTGAACGCCGCAAGATTGTGAAGAAGAATTCTGAATTTTATTCCATAAGCATTAAATACAAAACTCTTGACCTCTCCAACTCGCATTACAACGCTCAAAACTTTCTTTTTCTAGCTTTTCAGCCCTCTCGTCCCTCCTCATCTCTCAATGAATACATGTATTTATAGGAAAAATAATGATAAGGGAGAGTGTAGGGAGATAGGAAGAGTTGGCTATTTTTGAATTTCAATCTTCCCCTTATCTCCATACTGGATTTATCCAGAATTCTGTTCTGCAGCTTGATGACGAGTTGAGTACTGAATATTGCTTAAAAGATGATAGAATTTGAAATAGTAATCAACATAAAAGTTGTAGCCCTTTGAATCTTCTTTCTGGATCATCTTGAATCATCAGATTTGAGATTTGGTAGCAAAAGATATGATTAAAATGTTAAACTGTATCCAGTCTGATTTGCTCTGATCTTCAGCTGAACATTTGCCCCAATCCTTGATTTGTTCTAACTAGATCTGAGATCATCCTCAGCTAACCAAATAGATCAAGTTAAATCAGATTTTAACTTGTATTTATTTGATTTACTCCTCTTTCTCTTCATTATTATCTTCTGCAAAATAAATATTTATAACAAGAAAATTAGCAGATTTATTACACGATAAATGTAAGAGTGTAATGAAAAGAATGCAAAATATGTGTACGATCACACCCCCACACCTATCTTTTGCTCGTCCTCGAGTAAAATAATAAAACTAAACTAAAGATTATTAGACCACTTTCGTAGGTCACGCGATTGCACTGAGCTTATGCAACAAGCCGTTAAACCTCTAGGTTTTCCCTAGAGGAGGACTTGTAGTCTCCTGAGGGTTTTCAGTGGATTACACCCACAAAATCCATAAAGAAATAATTTTGTTAGTATTTTTTTGAAAATACATTTTGAAAAGATGAGAAAATATTTGAAGTGTTTTTACAAGTATTAAGGAACTTGTAAGTTATAAGAGTATCGAATTATTCATTCCTAGACTTAGCCTCTATTCAAATATTTGTTATCTTTTAAGGTATGAAATAAAATTGAATTCTCATCTAGTCTATTATTTTACCCTAAGTCATATGCATCTCGTGAATATTTTGACTAAGGGTTCTTTAACTCTAACTCTTATGCCTTATTTGTATTATTTGTATATATAAGAGTGGTAATATTCCTTAGCTTTCTTAGGCTTTCTAATTTGCCCATGTAATGAGCCTTAGTCGGTGACTCCCAAGCCGGACGTTTTAGGGCACCGGGTGAGAAAACACGCCACAGACTTAGGACTCAAGCAAACAAGGCCACAAAACAAAGGATTTATTTGGTGATATGAACCACTTTTAGGCGTGAATAATCATGCTTTATGAGACACAAAAATCCAGCTTAATCAGAGGATTTTTTTTATATATATTTTTTCTCAAACTTATCTAATCATCTTTCACATAAATACCAAGGCTTACTTAGGCCAAAGCACCTAGCTAATCAATAATTAGATTTGTTCATCTTTCATAGATATATTTTTTTTCTTTTTTTAATAAGGCATAAGAATCTTTGTTTTTGAACCCTAAGTATGTAAGTATATAAAAGATGCATATTTTATCAAGGTAAAAATCAAGACTGGATTACTTTTTCAATTTTTTCTTCCTATCCCTAGAAATTAAACAAAGATTCTTATTTCAACCAAGTATAAGAAATCCTAATTATGGTTCTCTTATTCCTTAAAATTAACTTAATTTCTTGCAAAAATAAGTCAAAGTATTATTTTACTTTTCAAAAAGTTTTTTTACAAAAAAAAATTATATATATTTTTTAATCTTTACTATTATTGTTATTATTTTTTTCTTTTTTTTAGAAAACTTAAAAGAAAGCATAAACAGCGCCCTCCCCCACACTTATCTCATGCATTGTCCTCAATGTATGAATGAATGCATAGCATGCTACAAATGTAAGAATGTGAAGGGTAGATAGTACGTGATGAGGACGAGTGGATGTCATTCATCATTGTCTAGTTAAGAGAAACAATACAAAAACTATAATACAAAAATGGATCCCTAATATATATAGTGATCAATCCTGATAAACAGGATCTTCCAGAAGGATTTGCTCTACTTCAGGGCTCAGATACTGTTTTGATTGAGATTTTACCTGCACACAAAAATAAGGAATTAAATTTAGAACAAGTTGTGCAAGGTTCTCAATTCGAATCCGCGGTAGCAGTGGCTATGCGGGTCGTGATCCTCAGGGAGGGACTAGCGATGGAAGCTTTGTCAATAAGTTATCTCTAAAGTTTTTATTATTTTAATGTTAAGTTAGAAAGAAAGAAGATGGAGAAGAAGAAGTGATATTTACAATGGAAGTGAAGAAAAGAAATTGAGAATATGGTAGTGTGAGATCTAAACTAAAGAAATAAAAAGAAAGAAACTATAACACGTACAAACCTCTTCTACCTTGCTTACCTTTGATCTGTTCGCGACGACTTACCCTGTCTTGGAAGGCGTGCAAGTATGGCGTATAGGATCGTCCACCTTCGCTACCTACACTATGAAAAGAAAAGACAATCTAAAGAAGGATTGTTCATCTCTATAGGCCATCAAGTGCTCTTCTTTGGTTAGGCAGTCTCGAAGCAATCAGATCTCACGGTTGACAAAACATTAGAGAGAAATAACAATAGAAGAAAACAAAACTAAGATACACAAGAATCAACAAGAATAAAAGAACAGAACATAATAAAAAAGAACGAACCTCGATTCGATTTATTTAACAATGGCGGAAAAGCAAAACTTACACCGATTGTCACCCTCAGTACAAGTAGATCTCCTTCCTCCATGAGAACATCATCTCCTCTCAGTTTACAAAAAAGGAAAAATAGAAATTACAAAAGAGAAAAGAAATCTAAACTAGAAGAAGAAAGCCTAAAACCCTAGATTTGGCCCTCTGGCTCTGCCTCTGGACGCTCTTCTTGGTTGCACTGCAGGGGTATTTATAGGTGCAGAAGGAAGTAGAGTCCCAACATAATTCTCCCACGAAAACTCGTATCCAGATATGACTGGATTGCCGCGAAAACGCGGCTTGGGCCGCGTTTTCGCGGCCTTATGGTGGCGACTGGCCACGCGCTTTGGCGCGCGGCTTCTCCTGGTCCGTCCATCTGGGCGTTTGCTTCTAGAAGTTTGATCCTGGCTCTTGATCTTGAGATTTCGTGATAACTTGGGAAGCAAGTTACCCTAGATCTCAAATCTTCCCTTATCCTTTAAATGAAATTTGCTATCCTTCTTTGGCTTTTATCTTCATCCTGCAAGTGTTTAGGGTTAAATAGAAGTCTATCCTTCCCTCTTCTTTAATATTTGCAACTTTGGCCCTTGTGTATTTGCAATTTTGACAATTAATATTTGCACTTTTGCACTTGGGCTTGAATATGGGCTTTTGGGCTTCTTTTGAGGCTTTATTCCTTTATTTTAATATTTTGAGGCCTGCACACAATAAATCATAAAATATTAATAAATGTACAGAATTATATGAATAAATATGAAAATGTGATGGTAAATATGATTGATAAAAATGCACTTTTCACTACCAATCACACCCTCACACTTATCTTTTTGCTCGTCCTCGAGTAAAAATCAAAGAAAAAGAAAAAGAAAAGAAAATTAATCTAACCTAACTCACTTTCGTAGGAATCACGGTTGCCCTAAAGGACGAGTGTTGTCTCGTGAGGGTTTTCAGCGGATTACACCCACAAAATCCATAAAAGGAAACTATTTGAAATACTTTTGAAAAGACTAAGTAGTCTATAAGTTTTTAGGATCCTCATTTTTATTCATTCTTAAACTTAGTCTTTATAAAGTAAATTGTTTTCATTTTTAAGTAAGGATCAAAATTGAATTTTGTGTATTGTCTCTTTCGTTACCAAAAATCATATGCATCCTTATGAATTTTTACTCGAAATTCCTTAACTTGTACTCTCATGCCTCTATATTTTTTTTCTTTTTTTAATATGTATAACTCATCTAATTTTCTTTCGTGTAAGCATCAAGGCTTCTTGAGGCCCTCATACCTAACTAATTGACTATTAGATGTGTTAGTACATATATAATTCTCTTTCGTTACCAAAAATCTTAGATATTGAATTTTGTATATAGTCTCTTTCGTTACCAAAATCATATGCATCCTTATGAATTTTTACTCGGAATTCCTTAACATGGACTCTCATGCCTCTATATTTTTTTTTCTTTCTTTTTTTTAATATGTATAACTCATCTAATTTTCTTTCGTGTAAGCATCAAGGCTTCTTGAGGCCCTCATACCTAACTAATTGACTATTAGATGTGTTAGTACATATATAAGTAATTTTTCCTTAATTTCCTTAGGCTTTCTAATTCACCCATGTAACGAACTTAAAGTCGATGACTCCCAAACCGGTTGGCTTTAGGGCACCAGGTGAGAAAACACCCCGCGGACTCAAATTCGAGTGAACTAGGCCCCAAAACTAAGGACTTTATTTTATTTACTCACCTTTAGGCATGAATACTTATGCTTCTTGAGGCACATGTATCCAGCTTAATTGGTGATTTTTTTTTTTAAAATTTTTTATGAGGCACAGGTCTTTGTCTTAGAATCCTAGATATGCATTAGGTATGCACATTCCATTAAGGTAAAAATTAAGACTAACTACTTATTCAATTTCTCCTCCTATACCTAAAATTTCAACAATTTATTTATTTTGACCAACTTTTTAGAAATCCTAATCATGATTTTCTTAATCCTTAAAACTAACTTAGATTTCTTTCAAAAGATAAGTCAAATATTGTCCTCTTTATAAGTTTTTTTTTTAGATTTTTTTTATTATTAGCAGATTTTTGTTAGTTTCTACCTATGTTAGTATGTTAGTAAAGCCCACCCCCACACTTATCTCATGCATTATCCTCAATGTATGAATGAATGCATATATGCATGAAAAAGCACAAAGGAAGGCAGAAGTTACCTAAGATGGTGGTTCCGGTGGTGGTCTAATTGGTCCACGAAATGCGGCCCAAATAAGATAACGTGATAGTTCACGGGACCTACCTTTTTTTACCTCTTTTATATTTACATATTTACAGTCCCCAGAATGAATAGGATTATGGAAGATCCTCTCATGAAACTTACTCCCTTTACATGACCAGTCCTGGAAAATCATCACAGAGTCATGGTCTATACCTATGTCCAACAAAAGAATGTGACTTGGTAGAATAATTGACTTGGACTCAAGAATGATAGGTTCAGGAACGAATACCGACTCGGGAAAGAAACTTAAATCAAGTGAGGGTTCAGGAGTCGAGCTTGGTTCAAGGAGTGTGTCCAAGTCAAGAGTTGAAACTCAAGTCCACAATCATCTTCCCACAATGGAATGTGACTCAATATTTGTGATTCAAGTTCAGGAATGATAGGTGTGGGAATCAAAACTGACTCTAAAATATTACCTAAGTCGGGTAACAAAACAGGAGTCAATAATGATTCGGGAATTTGAACTTGATCATAGATTTGAGAATCTAGGTCACATATTTCATTAGGTTCAATCTCATAAAAATGAGAACTTGCCAATTTGTCAATGGGACTTTCAAAAGTATGAAATTGGTCAAGTTCAATATGATGATCATCAAAAATGGGTGATTCAATTTCATGATCTATGGGTACAGGAATAATGTTGGCTCAGAAAATTGATCCAAATTGGGTAAGGATACCGGAGTCCACATAGATTCAAAAATGGAAACTGAATAGCAAAGTTGGGGATTAGGTTCACATTCACAATCTAATTCAATCTCATTGAAATTAAAACTAGCCAATTTGTCCAAGGATTGGGGTTGAGCAAGTTCATATTGATGTGATGAAATTGAATTTTGATCAAGGTCTTCTAGACAGAATGATTCTTGGTTTCTATCAACTTGCTCAAGAATGTTGGAAGTCTAGAAATTTGATCATTCATTATATCTTGCAACCGATCCACTTTTTCTTCTAACCCATCGAATAGATCAATGGTGGACTGAAACCTCGGTGATGTGGGAAGAGACGTATATGAAGATAATGGTTGAACAGGTGGTTGACCATATGGCTCTGGGGTATTGAATCCCCATTGACTCTGTGAAGAGTAGTGATGATTATTCCAATCTTATTCATAGTATTGGGACTGGGGCATGTAATGATTCAGATAAGACCAATCTGGCACACTAGGTTGATCAAAGTTGTGATATGCCGAGTTGGTAATATCCAAATAAGAGGTTGATGTGTAATATGGATTAAAATTGGAAAATTATTATTATATGCCATATCACACAAACACAAACAAAAGAAAAAAAGAAAACAAACAAATAAAAAAAATTCCAACCTAAGTTAGGGTAGACCTATGACCTAGACGACTCCTAACTGGTTAGACTGTCCACGGGAGGTAGGGTGCAGACTTTGACCACAAGTTAATCAGCCAGGTCAGGGCAAGAGTGGTGGGAGGTTTTCCGTCAAAGACGTTCCTTAATTAAATAACCACCAATCTTCGGGCTTTCGGCCCTCAATCCCCTTCCTAGACACTGATTTGGAAAGAGTCAACTTCCAGCACCGTTCCCCCTTAGGATAATCTCCTAATTGGGTCCGAGAAGTCCCTAGGGCCAACGTCTAGTCAATTTTTAATTAGGGTTAGGGTTGTGAGTGCTTGGAATATGATTTTTGGGCCAAGGAAGGGTGATTAAATCCCCACCTTATCTTGTTATGGTTATGCCCTTAAAATAAATTTGTGCAAGTGTACAAAATATGTAAATAAGATTCACTCAAAGCATCAACCAAGAGATGAGTCCTATTCTACATGCAATGCGAACATACCTTGCTCCAGCACTCTTCAACAGTAAAAATAAAGGAATTGAAAAGACACGTGCCTAATATGCGAACGTCTAATCAATTTTTATCTTTAACAACAAGTATTTTACTGTTGATTAATTAGCAGTAAGCAGGGTTATCACAGAACAAAGTTTAACAGAGCAGTAGACAGATATTGCAATTTGCAGCAACCTGCAAAAAGATGGATCAGTAGGGAACTACTCAGGCCGCATTTTCGCGGCAATTGCCGCGTTTTCGCGGCTCTGAAGTAGGCTCTTGTGCTCTGCCTTCGAGGGCAGAGGCACAGAGTTGCTATATGTCCACTTCTGCTGTCAGTTTCCCTGTTCTCTAAACCTGCAAACAGAAAGAATAAAAGAATTAGTTAAAAAAAGTTTTATTTTTAGAGAAAACTTACCATCCCTCCCCGGCAACGGCGCCAATGTTTTGATTAAGATTTTACCTGCACACAAAAATAAGGAATTAGATTTAGAACAAGTTGTGCAAGGTTCTCAATTCGAATCCGCGGTAGCAGTGGCTATGCGGGTCGTGATCCTCAGGGAGGGACTAGCGATGGAAGCTTTGTCAATAAGTTATCTCTAAAGTTTTTATTATTTTAATGTTAAGTTAGAAAGAAAGAAGATGGAGAAGAAGAAGTGATATTTACAATGGAAGTGAAGAAAAGAAATTGAGAATATGGTAGTGTGAGATCTAAACTAAAGAAATAAAAAGAAAGAAACTATAACACGTACAAACCTCTTCTACCTTGCTTACCTTTGATCTGTTCGCGACGACTTACCCTGTCTTGGAAGGCGTGCAAGTATGGCGTATAGGATCGTCCACCTTCGCTACCTACACTATGAAAAGAAAAGACAATCTAAAGAAGGATTGTTCATCTCCATAGGCCATCAAGTGCTCTTCTTTGGCTAGGCAGTCTCGAAGCAATCAGATCTCACGGTTGACAAAACATTAGAGAGAAATAACAATAGAAGAAAACAAAACTAAGATACACAAGAATCAACAAGAATAAAAGAACAGAACATAATAAAAAGAACGAACCTCGATTCGATTTATTTAACAATGGCGGAAAAGCAAAACTTACACCGATTGTCACCCTCAGTACAAGTAGATCTCCTTCCTCCATGAGAACATCATCTCCTCTCAGTTTACAAAAAAGAAAAATAGAAATTACAAACGAGAAAAGAAAATCTAAACTAGAAGAAGAAAGCCTAAACCCCTAGATTTGGCCTCTGGCTCTGCTTCTAGACGCTCTTCTGGTTGCACTGCAGGGGTAATTATAGGTGCAGAAGGAAGTAGAGTCCCAACATAATTCTCCTACCAAAACTCGTATCCAGATATGACTGGATTGCCCGGAAACGCGGCTTGGGCCGCGTTTCCGCGGCCTTATGGTGGCGGCTGGCCACGCGCTTTGGCACGTGGCTTCTCCTGGTCCGTCCATCTGGGCGTTTGCTTCTGGAAGTTTGATCCTGGCTCTTGATCTTGGGATTTCGTGATAACTTGGGAAGCAAGTTACCCTAGATCTCAAATCTTTCCATATCCTTTAAACGAAATTTGCTATCCTTCTTTGGCTTTTATCTTCATCCTGCAAGTGTTTAGGGTTGAATAGAAGTCTATCCTTCCCTCTTCTTTAATATTTGCAACTTTGGCCCTTGTGTATTTGCAATTTTGACAATTAATATTTGCACTTTTGCACTTAGGCTTGAATATGAGCTTTTGGGCTTCTTTTGAGGCTTTATTCCTTTATTTTAATATTTCGAGGCCTGCACACAATAAATCATAAAATTAATAAATGTGCAGAATTATATGAATAAATATGAAAATGTGATGGTAAATATGATTGATAAAAATGCACTTTTCACTACCAATCAGATACTCACGGTATGGTTTTAAAAAATGGCCATTTACTTGAAAAGTGATACCATCCGTGGTATTGTGGACCTCAACTGCACCATGTGAATATACCTTATGAACAATGTATGGACGGATCTAACGAGATTTCAGTTTTCCCGAAAAGAGATGTAGACGGGAATTGTACAGTAAGACGTTTTGTCCTGGTTGAAATTGCTTCCGAGTTATGATCCTATCATGCATAATCTTCATACGATCCTTGTTCCGTTTTGAACAGTCATATGCATCATTCCTTATCTCTTCAAGCTCATCAAGTTAAAGTTTCCTAAACTCTCCTATCTTGTCTAGATCAAAATTTAGGCGTTTGATTGCCCAGTATGCTTTATGTTCTAACTCGACAGGAAGATGGCAAGCCTTGCCATAAACTAACCTATATGGAGACATTCCAATATGAGTTTTGAATGCAGTTCTATATGCCCATAAGGCATCAGTCAGACGAAGAGACCAATCTTTTCTAGTAGTGTTCACAGTTTTCTCTAGAATGGTCTTGATGGCTCGATTGGAAACTTCTACTTGGAAACTAGTCTGTGGGTGGTAGGGGGTGGCTACTCTATGATTGATGCAATATTTTCTCATTAAGGCTTCAAATGTATGATTGCAGAAATGTTTTCCACCATCGCCGATGATTGCACGAGGAAAGCCAAAACGAGAGAATACATTCTCTTTCAAGAAGTTTACCACAACTTTATGGTCATTAGTTTTACATGCTACCGCTTGTATCCATTTAGAGACGTAGTCAACTTCTACAAGGATATATTGGTATCCATGGGATATCGGAAAGGGACCCACGAAGTCAATGCCCCAAACATCAAAGATTTCGACAACTAAGATCGGGTTTAATGGCATTTCATTCCGGCGTGCAATCTTCCCTAATCGTTGACAACGATCACATGATTGACAATAGACATGAGCGTCACAGATAGAGTGGGCTAATAAAAACCACATTGTAAAATTTTTGCAGCAGTTTTTTTCCCACTAAAATGACGTCCACAGGCTTGGTCATGGAAAATGAAAGGATGCTCCTAAATTCTGAGTCAGGAATGCAGCGTCAATGATCTGATCGGAACAGTACTTGAACAAGTATGGTTCATCCCAGAAGAACCATTTGATCTTAGCTAAGAAACGCAATCGTTCTTGTTTGGTCCATGAATCGGGCATCTGTTCCGTGCCAAGATAATTCACAATGTCAGCATACCACGAAACAATTAAAGAGGAGACGGACATTAACTGCTCATCAGGAAATGTCTCAAGGACAGGTAGTGAGTCGGACACAGATTCGACCACAATCCTAGACAAATGATCTGCTACAACATTCTCAGCTCCCTTTTTATCATGAATTTGTAAGTCGAATTCCTGTAGGAGTAAGATCCAACGGATTAAATGGGCTTTAGCATCTTTTTTTCGTGAGAAGGTACTTTAAAGCTGCATGATCGGTATAGATTAGGACCTTAGAACCTATAAGGTATGGATGGAATTTGTCAAGAGCGAAAACGACTGCCAATAACTCTTTTCAGTGGTAGAATAATTCAGTTGGGCATCGTTAAGAGTCTTACTGGCATAGCAAATGACATGAGGAAGTTTATCCACTCGTTGGCCTAGGACAACCCCTACAGCATAGTCGAAAGCGTCACACATCACCTCAAATGGGCGATTCCAATCAGGTGGTTGGATGATGGGTGTCGTGATTAACTCGGTCTTTAGCCTTTCAAAGGCTTCCAAACAAGAATAGGTGAATTCAAAAGGAGCATCCTTTGCTAGAAGATCACAAAGAGGTTTGGAGATTTTGGAAAAATCTTTGATAAAGTGGCGGTAAAATCCAGCATGGCCTAGGAAAGATCGCACCTCCCGAACAGTTCTAGGAGGTGGTAGTTTGGTGATTAGCTCTACCTTACCTTTATCAACCTCTATACCTCTATCAGAAATAATGTGTCCTAAGACAATCTCAGATTTCACCATGAAATATCATTTTTCCCATTAAGAACTAGGTTCTTCTCCTTGCATCTTATCAATACCAATGATAGATATATAAACTCTCATCAAAAGTAGACCCAAAGACAGAGAAGTCATCCATGAAAAACTCTAGGAATCGCTCAACCATATCTGAAAAGATGCTCAATATACACCGCTGAAAAGTAGTGATTAGTCTCTAATTTTGCATAATTTTCATCACATTCTCACATTTATTTGATAAAAATTTCTATTAATAATAACTTACTTGCTTGATTCTAGATCCATGGTGTGCTAATGAAGAAGAAGACCTAAATCACTATTTAATTGGTGATTAAAGGCCTACCAATTAGCCATTGACTTTAAAGTAAAGATTTCATCATTCCAGGGCATCAAATCGAAAATCTAGGGATCCAGACAGTCAGAAGACAGAGTGGGCGACGCGCTGCCCAAAACTGGGTGCGCGCTGCCCTGTCTAGGCCACGGAACGCGGCCCAAGCCGCATTTCCGCGGCCTTATGGGCACGCGCGCACTTGGGTTTTGGGCCACGTATTGTTCATGTGGCCCCCTTTACCCTGGTATCTATAAAAGCCCCCCCAGGGGTCTTCAGTGCAAGCAGATCAGAGTTAGAGCAAATTTATAATCTTGTTTTTAGTTTGTAGTTATTGTTGTTGTTCTTCTTCTAGTTTTAGGTTTTAGCCATTAAAGTGAAAGAGAGAGAGTGTGTAAAGTGTTGTATTTGAAGGGTGACAAGATAATACAAGTACTACTTCTCTTCTTTCTTTCCATTTACTTGTCTTTGCATTTACTTTTACTTCCTTGTTGTAGTGTAACTTCTTTCTTCTTCACCTCTCTTCTTTTACTTTGTTGTAGTATAACTTCCCCTCTTTAACCTTTCTTTTTTTTGTTTTCTTGTAGTGCAACTCCCTCTTTCCACTTCTTTTCCTTTGTTGTTTCTTTTATTTTTATGGCTAACTAACTTTCTCATTAGCATGGCTAACTAACTACTAACCTACTAATTTCGAACACTTATTTGATAACCAACATGAGTCAATAGTGCCAAACAAACCTTGTGCAAATGAGAGCTATGGCATCTTAAGACGAGGGTTCTAACTCTAATTTACCTACAAGTATCTACTTTCTTATACTTCATGCTTAATGAGTTTTAATGATCTATGAGTTGTGTATTTTACTTGTTATTGTAAATTAGAGACTTTTCCTTTTAACTTTCCCGATACCAATAGTGCACTCGAGTCTTCACTTATTCTCGCCTTCTATTGGATCTTGATATGAGAATGTCTGAGTTTTTGCCGTGTAAGGCTAAGTTTTAGGATGAACTTTCACTCGATTTTCACGTGAATAGTTCCCATGCACAAGGGTTGTGTTTGCCTATGATCCATCGTGAGGCTATCTTCAAGAAGTTAGAAATTAGTGGGAGCATATAGTAGAAAGTTAGTCATGCATTTTTACAACTAAAGAATCCACTTTTTACAAACCACCAAAACATTTTCCATCCATTCTTAAAAACAACTTGTCTTTACTTTTCAATTCTTTATTTGAAAATAAGAACTTTCTTTCTTCTTGAACTTTTAAAGCCGCATCAAGCTTCTAACGCTCTCCCTCCTTGTGGATACGACCCGTATAGCCACTTCGCTACTATGAAAGAATCGTAAAAGTAGTAACATCAACCACACTTCCGTCACTCATTTTAGTACTTTCTTTTTGCCGATCAAATTTTGCGCCGTTGCCGGGGAGGGAACGACTTTATTGTTCACTACTAAAGATTGTTCTTTGTTTTTGTGTGTAGGAGAAGAACCAAGGAGCTCACCATCACAGGAAGCAAAAGAGGTGGCCAAGGACATTGCGCGAGGATTCATTTGCCCTCGAAAAAATTCGTGTAAAGCGAGTTTTTCCGATTGAAGTACTAACAAACTCATTTGTAGGGTTGCCAAACGCCGCTAAAAAAAATGCTTTCAAAATTTTTAGTTTCCTTAGATGCTTCACCATATGCATGTGTAATAAATTCAACAGAAATTCACTTGTTGCTTAATTGAAATTTGGATTAGACTTTTGCATTTAGGGCACATGTCTATTTCAATTCATTTCAATTTCTGTTGAAGAGTGCTGGAGACAAGATACGTGTGCATTCATATAGAATAGGACCAACATTTTTAAGTGATTTACCACTTTGAATGTTACCTTGTTGTGAATAAACTGTACACTTGCACAATTGACTTTAAGGGCAAAACCCAAATAAACAAGATAAGGTGGGGATTTCATCACCCTTCCTTAGCCCAAAAACCATCTCCAAGTGCACTCACATTCTCCAAGCCTTACTAAAAATCAATAGACGTTGGCCCTAGGGACATCTCGGACTCACTAAGAGATTAACTGAGGTTGAAAATTGTAAGAACTATACTCCTGCAAAATCTGTGTTTAAGAAAAGTGGATTTAGAGTAAAGCCTCGAAAGCTCCGTGGTTTGGCGTAATTAGGCCCGTGGCTCCGCCTGGATACCTCCCCTCGAGCTTTTCCCTTTCCTGACCGATTAGCTTATAGTCGAGTTCCTGCAACAACCTTCCCTGGAGAATCGACCAATTAGGAGTCGTCTAGGTCCAGGTACCTTAGATTAAGGCTTGTGGTTATTTTTCTTTCTTTGTTTGTTTTTTGTTCTTTTCGATTGTTTGTTGTCTTCACGTTGTTTGTGGTGTGCTGAATGCAAGAGTGGGTGAGAGATCCTTCAACTTCCAACTTAACAAGAAACACTTCTCTACCCTTGCATCCAGAACTGGTGATGGCGTCACTTCAGGATAGATTTACCCGATCAGAACTTCACTTCCATCTTGCATAAACTTCCTGAAGCAAACGGAAATAACTTTGAGTTAAAGCCTAATTTATTAACACTCTTCCCAAATTTCATGGTTTGAATCAGAGGACGCATACTTCTTTGTTAGGGAATTTGAAGAAGTATGCCTTATGATGCGTATACCCTAGCTAGGAGACGACGCTGTTAGGTTACGTTTCATCCCTTTTTCCCTAAAGGACCTAGCTAAGAAATGGTTGTACAGTTTGGCAGCAGATTCAGTCACGACGTGGGATGATTTCGTCAAGGCTTTCTTGAAGAAATTTTACCCGATTCACAAAACTGCCCTCATTAGGAAGAACATCATGCAGTTTAAGCAAGACCCGAGCGAACCATTTTGGAGATACTTTGAGCGATTCAAAGATCTCCTAGCTCAGTACCCTCATCACAGCGTGGAGAAATGGCGTCAGTGCCAGATTCTCTATGATGGTATAGATTATCAGACTAAGACCCTGTTAAAAATGATGTTCAGGGAGGGTTCTTGCAGAAGGATGAGAATCAGGGTTGAGATTTGTTTGAGGATTTAGCGGAGAAAACCCTGCAATGGGAGCCAGCCTCAGAGAAACTTAAGAATTCACAACCTATAGCTTCAAGAGAAGGGCTCCTATCTTTAGAATCATCCATAGCTGCCGAGGCCAAGATTGCTACCCTAATGAGAAGGATAGAGGCTCTGAAACAAAAGAGCTTATCAGTGTCACCAGATCAACCCACCACCAAGTCACAATTCAGATTGTTCATATTGTAAGGCACTGAACCATGTTTTTGAGAGTGCCCTACATGCCCAGCAAGTGCCACCGGAACACATGAACGCGGCTTACTGATTGCTAAAATAAAGAAACAACCATGAGTTTAGAATGTACCGTGTAGCTTGTGGCTAACGGGTCGTGTCCACAAGGAGGGATGCGATGGAAGCTTTTCGATGAGTTGCTTAAAACAAAGAATTTGTGTTCGTTTTTTAGGAAAAAGAGAATGGAAGGAAAAGAGATGAAAAAAGAGAAATTTCAACTTTCAGAAAAGGATTTGGAGAAGGTGATGTGTAAAAAGCTTTAAGAGTTGTGATGTTGTTTTATAATATGAAATCAAATCTGGGCTTACTATCTTCCTACTCATTGTTCATTCTTCTCTTAAAGTATTAAGTCCCTCAAGTTATCATTTGTAAAACTTAAAGTTGCCTTTTTTTAGAAAGCTTTAAGTAAAGCACATAAGATGCAGAAGGGTTGAGTCCTTTTTCTTCAAGAAAGAGATGGAATCGGATATTAAAACATAAAGCGCGAAGAAGCAAGAATGAATTAAAATGATTCACAAGAAGTTCAAGAAAGAATGGTGAATTCAACTATCCATGTCCATCCTTATGTGCCTTTAAGAACACTTTCAAAAAGAAAGGCTTTTAAGGGAGGCATGCATATGAGTCATCGGGACTTTTTCTTTTAAAAACAGAAGAGAAGAAAACAAAAGAGAGTAGATAGCTAGCCCAGAAAACTTTTTAGTTATCCATGGAAAACAAAAGCAAACATAAATATGCACAACATACCGAAACACGAGTGGAAGAAAAGGAGGCTTGCTTCTTGTATTGTTGTCACTTCAATCTTCGATTACAAGCTCTCAGTTCTCTCTCTCACAAGTTTTTGGACTAAACTACAAAGTAAACAATGAAATTACAACTTGAGTTCTAGCTAACAAAGAACCTAGATCCTAAGAAAATAAAAGTAAATTTAATCCTAGTCTTCGCTGCCTTTTTCCTTGCTGAAAGAGGTATTTATAGCCAAAAACCTAGAAGATAGGATCCCGGGAACGTTGGGGAGCAAACGCTCCCCCCTGAAGTTGGTTGGCCGCGGAAACGCAGCTTGGGTCGTGTTTTCACGGCCCTGGTGTGGCCCCGTGGCCACACCAAAGGGAGAGGGCTCCTGCTTTGAAGTGTGACTCGCATCTCCTGCTGGTTTTCTTGTTGCTGCTTCAACCGTTGACTGAACATCTTTTGATTTTTTGGCTTCAATTCCTCGATTCAAGGAGGATTTTTCTCACCCCTTGATATGCCAAGATATAGCCCAGATTTCTTCACTTCAAATTTATTCTAAATTAATTCAGAATAAGTGGGCTTTTGGGCTTGTTCCTCTTTTATTTCTTTGAGCATTTGGGCCTACATTTAGCAAAGAAAAAAGACACTTATTAATATCATTTATTAACAAACAAGTGTGGTAAAGTGACAACATAAATGCAATGTATGTGACAAATCACACCCCCACTTATCTTTTGCTCGCCCTCGAGCAAAACATCATACTAACTCGAATCAATTATTAGACCACTTTCGCAGGTCACTCGATTGCACTGAGCATGTGCAACAAGCCGTTAAACCTCTAGGTCACCCCTAGAGGACGAGTTTTGTCTCGTGAGGGTTTTCAGTGGATTACACCCACAAAATCCAAAAAGGAAGAGAAAAGGTTATTATTTTCGAAAAGTTTTTTTTTTTGAAGGAGAAAATATTTGAAGTATATTTGTGAGATCTTAAGTAATCTATAAGTTATAGGAGTATCAAATTTTTCATTCCTAAACTTAGTCTCCATTCAAAAACATGTCATCATTAAGTAAGGAGTAAAATTGTACTTCTCATCTAGTCTATTAATTTACCCTGATTTGTATGCACCATCGTGACTGTGAAGTTTACTAAGGGTTCTTCAACATTAACTCCTATGCCTCATATTTATTTATTTTTTTGTGAACTTTTTTCCTCAATTTCATTAGGCTTTCTAATCTGCCCATGTAACGAGCTTTCAGTTGGTGACACCCAAACCAGACGGTTTTAGGGCACCAGGTGAGAAAACACCCCTAAGGACTTAAACACCCGAGCAGATAAGGCCATGAAACCAAGGTTTTTATTTATACTATGTAACCCTTTTAGGCGTGAATACTTATGCTTCATGAGGCATAAAACCCCAGCTTAATCAGAGGATACACATTATTTATACGAGGTGCCCCTTTTAGGCGTGAATACTTATGCTTCATGAGGCATAAATACCCAGCTTAATCAGAGAATACCTTTTTTTTCTTTTCAAACTTGTCTAATTATCTTTTTTGCATAATACTAAGGCTTGCTTAGGCCAAAGTACCTAGCTACTCAATAATTAGACTTGTTTTTTTTTTATAAGGCATAAGAGTCTCTGTTTTCAAACCCTAAGTGTGTAAGTGTATTTTGTGTGCATATGTCATCAAGGTAAATATCAAGACTAAATTACTTTCCCAAATTTCTTCCTGACCCTAAAAATCAAACAAGTTATTTTTTTCGACCAAGTGTAAGAAATCCTAATTATGATTCTCCTATTCCTTAAAATTGACTTAAATTCTTACAAAAAATATATCAAAATATTGTCTACCCTTTTCAAAAAAATTGTTTTTTTTTTATATATCCATTTTTTTCTTTTTTTTTTTCTTTTCTCTTTTTTTTTATCAGCCATGTTAGAACCCTCCCCCACACTTATCTCATGCATTATCCCCAATGTATGAAAGAAATGTATAACTGCATGAAGTAAAATGGAAAGGAGGAAAGTTACCGATACACTGGTCAAAAAGACCTATTACCGTTTCATCTACCGGCACCGATTCCAAGAAAGGTTTAAGGCGTTGACCATTTACCTTAAAGTCATTTTCATTCTTGGGGTCACTGATCTCAACTGCACCATGTGGAAACACGGTTTTTACAACGAATGGCCCAGTCCATCGTGATTTCAATTTTCCTGGGAAAGATGAAGCCTAGAATTGTAGAGTAAGACTTTTTGACCAGGGACAAAGGTTTTTCTTATGATGTGCTTGTCATGGAAAATCTTCACTCTATCTTTAGTGATCCTAGCATTTTCATAGGCCTCATTTCTCAATTCCTCCAATTCGGAATTTGTAATTTCCGAAGGTCACCGGCCTTAGTCAAATCGAAATTCAACTGCTTGATTGCACATAAGGCTCGGTGTTCTAACTCAACGGGCAAGTGACAAGGTTTGCCATAGACTAACCTATAGGGAGACATTCCTAAAATCGTCTTGAAAGTGGTCCTGTAGGCCCATAGAGCATCTACAAGTTTTAAGGACCAATCTTTCTGGTTTTGGTTCACAGTTTCTCCAATATAAGTTTGACTTGTCTATTTGAAACCTCAACTTGCCCACTGGTTTGAGGATGATATGGTGTGGACAACTTGTGAGTTATGGCGTACTTTCGCATAAGGGCTTCAAAAGATCTATTGCAAAAGTGGGTGCCATTATCAATGATGATAGCACGAGGGGTTCCGAAGCGGGAAAAAATGTTCTCTCTCAAAAACTTTATGACAACTTTGTTATCATTAGTTTTACAAGGAATGGTTTCAACCCACTTGGACACGTAGTCCACAGCAACCAATATGTATTGGTTCCTAAATGAGTTAGGAAATGGACCCATAAAGTCGATGCCCCAAACATCAAAGAGTTCTATTTTTAGAATTGGGTTGGGGGCATCATATTTCGATGTGAGATCCTACCTACCATTTGGCATCTAGGGCACGTCTTGCAATATTCATAGGCATCCTTGAACAGAGTGGGCCAATAAAACCCACTTTGTAACACCTTTTCAGCTGTCTTGCGGGACCAAAGTGTCCCCCGCATGCAAGTTCGTGACAAAATGACAGAACACTCTTAACCTCCTCATCGGGAATGCATCTCCTAATAATTTGGTCAGAACAGTACTTGAAAAGATACGGTTCCTCCCAAAAGAAATACCGGACTTGGGATAAGAACCAGTGCACATCGTTTGTGGACCAATGAGATGGAGTTTGGTTTGTGACTAAGTAGTTCACTATATCAGCAAACCAACGTTCCCTAGAGATAGCTAGGAGATGTTCATCAGGAAAATCCTCATTGATGGGTAATTCGTTGCATGGAGAATTAGGGATCCGTGAGAGGTGGTCAGCAACGACATTTTCTACGCTCTTCTTGTCTCGAATCTCAAGATCGAATTCTTGAAGAAGGAGGATCCAACGAATAAGTCGGGCCTTGGCATCCTTCTTCATCATGAGATACCTAAGCGCAGAATGATCGATGAAAACGGTGATTTTGGACCCTAGTAGGTAGGGACGAAACTTCTCTAAGGCAAACACTACTGCCAAGAATTCCTTCTCGGTCGTAGTGTAGTTCAGTTGAGCGTCATTGAGAGTCCTACTAGAGTAGTAGATCACATGCTGCTTGTTATCGATACGTTGTGCTAAGACAGCGCCAATGGCAAAATCAGAAGCATCGCACATGATCTCAAACGGCTTAGACCAATCCGGTGCAGATATGATTGGTGCAGAAATCAGCTCTCTCTTAAGCTTCTCCCAAGAATTTATGCATTCAGTATCGAAAGTGAAGGACACATCCTTAGCTAACAGATTAGTCAAGGGCCTAGCAATTTTGCTAAAATCCTTGATAAATCTTCGATAGAACCAGTGTGTCCTAAGAAAGATCTAATGTTGTTAACGCATTTGGGCATGGGAAGCTTAGCAATAACCTCGATTTTGGCTCTATCCACTTCAATTCCTTTCTTGGATATTTCATGACCCAAGACAATTCCATGTTTTACCATGAAGTGGCATTTCTCCCAGTTCAGTGTCAGATGTTTTTCAGCACAACGTTGGAGGATGAGTTCTAGATGGTGGAGACATTGAGTGAATGAATCTCCGTAGATGGAGAAATCATCCATGAAGATTTCTAAGAAGCGCTCTATCATATCAGAGAAAAGACTCAACATGCAACGTTGAAACGTTGCTGGGGCATTGCATAAGCCAAAGGCATTCGACGATAAGCAAATGTCCCAAATGGACAGGTGAACGTAGTCTTTTCTTGGTCCTCAGGAGCGATAGGGGTCTGGTTATAAGCCGAGTAACCGTACAAAAAATAGTAGTACTCGTGACCCGCCAAACGTTCAAGCATTTGATCAATGAAGGGAAGTGAAAAATGGTCCTTACGAGTTGCAGCATTCAGTTTCCTATAGTCAATGCAAACTCGAATCTTCGTGGGAAGTCGAGTTTGAACCAACTCTTTGTTCTCATTTTTCACTACGGTAAAACCAGATTTCTTTGGGACCGCGTGGACAGGACTGACCCATTGGCTATCCGAAATGGGATAAATTATCCCATTATCTAAGAGTTTTATGATTTCAGCATGAATAGCCTCTTGCATTATAGGTTTAACCTACGCTGCGGGTCTCTCTTGGTGTGGCGTGGCGTCTTCATTGAGATGGATGCGGTGTTGAACGATGGTTGGACTTAATCCCTTGATATCATTCATAGTCCACCCTATGGCTTCCTTATGTTTTCTTAGAATTGCTTTCAAATCTTTTTCTTCCTCGTCATTTAAATGGGAGGTAATGATGACGGGAAAGGTCTCTTGTTCGCCTAGATAGGCGTACTTGAGATGCGTAGGAAGGGCTTTCAATTCTAAGGAAGAGGCAGGCTCACTAGAAGGACTAGTCAAATCTGTTGGCTCCATTGTTGGTGACATTGGGTTTGAAGCCCAATTCACGGCAGAATCTACCACCTGATCGAGATTAAAGTCATCAGACTCTAACTGAAGTCAATCTCCATTTCTGATTCCAATTCTTCCCCGTGTTCACTTGTCAAGTTCTCAATTTGGCTGACTTCAAAAGTTTGGTCCTCGATGTCACGGGGTTGTTTTCCTAGATGGAAGACATTGACTTCTCTATTCATGTCTCCAAAGGTTAACCTCATAGACCCATTCTTACAATTTATGATTGCATTGGCAGTGGCAAGGAATGGTCGACTTAGGATGACAGGAGTTTAAGCCCTACGATTGGAGTTGGACACAGGTTGTGTCTCCAAATTATGAAATCGACAGGTATATGAACTCTCCTACCCGGATCAGACATCATTAATTTCCCCTTTTGGAACTTTAACAGAACGATCAGTCAGTTGGATGGTGACTCGAGTTGGACTAAGGTCACCCAACCCGAGTTGTTGATAAACAGAGAATGGAAGCAAGTTGATACTTGCCCCCAAGTCAGAAGTGCACGACTAATCTTAGCTTGTCCTATTGTGCAGGCAATGGTGGGGCTACCTGGATCCTTGTACTTGATATGGATAGGACCTGATAATAGCTCACTAATATTAGTGGCTAAGAAGACCTTCTTTGGAACATTAGTCTTTCTCTTCTTGGTGCACATGTCCTTAAGAAACTTAGCATAGGAAGGAACTTGTTGGATGGCATCAAGAAGTGGCACATTTATCTTCACTTGGTTAACATCTCGATTATCTTATCCATGTGAGGATTTTGCTTGTTGTTCTTCAGCCTATTAGGAAATGGTACTATAGGCTGGTGCACTTGGCTGGCTGACTTGTCTTTTTCAGACTCGTCAGAATTGGAAGAAATTGGATTGGATGAGGTGGAAGCTTGATTGGGTTTGTGCTTAATAGGATTGGTGGGTGTTGACACTTGGTTATCAACTCTCTTTCCTGACCTTAATGTATGCACAGCATTACATTGATTGAATGAAGGATCCTCAGCCAAATGGGCTTGTTGGGAATTCCTCGGATTGGTGACTGGCTGACTAGGTAAGGTACCCTTTTGTCTCTTATTCTGTGGGTTGCTAGTTGACTCATTTGAACCTCTAGCCTCTGAATGGTTTGCATGAGAGTGTCTTAATTTTTCATATATCTCTCCATGTTCCTTTCAAAGTCAGTCATTCTCCTTTCTAATTGAGGATTCTGGAAGGAGGATTGTGGAGCTTGGTTAGGAAAGTTCTGTTGATAGTTGTGGAAGTTAGGTGGATGGTTGGGAGAATTATTATGGAAATTGGAGAAGTGGGTTGATGATTGGAAGAATTGTTACCATGATGGAAGTGGTTAGCATGATTGGATCGTGAATGGTCATTGTTGTTCTGGCTCCATGAGAAATTAGGGTGATTTCTCCAGCCGGGATTGTACGTTGGGGCGTAAGGTTTATTGTTCGGCCTTGAAAAGGCCGCATTCATCGGTTCGTTGTAGGATTGCTGAGCCTGAAACACTGGGCATTCCTCGAACACATGGTTCATGGCTTGACAGTAAGTGCAACTCGGGGGTGGAAATTGGTTCGGGCTGACTTGATTGACTGGACTTGGTTCTTTCGTTTCTAGAGCTTCCAGTCTTCTAGCTAGACTAGCCAACTTAGCCTCATTAGCAATGGACGATTTGATGGAATGGAGACCTCCTTTTGAAGAGATGGAGTTAGGATTCCTAGAGGTCTCATTAGCAGATTCCCATTGGATGGTTTTCTCAGCTAAATTTTCATACAAATCCCATCCCTCATCTTCATCATTCTGCAAGAAACCCCTTGGCACATACTTTCTAAGAGGGTTTTGGTGGAATAGTCTAAACCGTCATAGAGAATTTGGCATTGTCGCCATTTCTCTATTCCATGGTGAGGACATTGGACAAGGAGGTCCTTAAGCGTTCAAAGTACCTCCAGAACGGTTCACTAGGCTCTTGCTTGAATTGCATGATCGTCTTCCTAATGAGAGCGGTTTTGTGGATAGGATAGAATTTCTTCAAGAAAACCTTGATGAAACCATCCCAAGACGTGATGGAACCGGCTGCTAAGCTGTAAAGCCACTTCTTTGCTAGGTCCTTAAGTGCAAAAGGGATAAATCTCAACCTAATAGCGTCGTCTACAAGGTGTGGGATTTTCATCATAAGACATACTTCCTCAAATTCCTTTATGAAGAAGTAGGCATCTTCGGACTCTAGACCATGAAATTTAGGGAGTGTGTTGATGAATTGAGGCTTGAGCTCAAAATTGTGTTCACCAACCGATGGTAGTGAGATGCATGATGGAAGTGAGGTCCTAATGGGATAGAACCTATCCTGCAGTGATGTCGATTGAGCCATCACTGGATCTTGTCTTGGTTCAAACTTGGGTGGTGATGTGTTTCTAGTCAACCTAGATGAATTAGGGTCTCTCGACCACACTTGCATACACAATCACAATCACAACAAGTTCAAAAGCAGTCAACAATAAAAATCAACCAAGCCTAGTCTAAAGTATCCTTGACCTAGACAACTCCTAACTGGTTGATTGTCCACAAGAGGTAGAATGTAGACCTTGACTACAAGCTAATCAGCCAGGTCAGGGCAAGAGTGGTGGAGGTTTTCCGTCAAAAGACGTTCCTTAATTAAATAACCACCACTCTTCGGGCTTTCGGCCCTCAATCCCTTTCCTTGACACTGATTTTACAGGAGTCAATTTCTAACACTTTTCCTCTTTAGGATAATCTCCTAATGAGTTCGAGATGTCCCTAAGGCCAACGTCTATCAAATTTTAATTAGACTTAGATTGTGCGTGCTTGGAGATGGTTTGTGGGCTAAGGAAGGGTAATGACTTCCCCCACCTTATCTTGATTTGGGTTTTGCCCTTAGAATTGATTCGTGCAAGTGTGCAAGATATAGGAAAATAGCATTCAAAAGTAAAATCACCCAAGAATGTTTCCTAAACTATATGCTATGCATACATACCTTGTCTCCAGCTCTCTTCAACAGTAATTGTAAAGTAAACGTAATTAGACAAATGCCTAAAATGCAAGTCTAAACGTTTTTTAAGCAATTCACAATCACTCGAATTACTGTTGGATTAAAACAGGGATGGTGATAACAAAACTAGCACAAATATGACATAAAAAACTGAAATTTTTGCAAGCAATATGTCCTGCAAAACAAAGTATTTAGTAGTCCCAAAAAATTTCAGATTTGCAAAGCAATTTCTTGAAATTCTGTTTCCTACTTTCGAGAGTAGGGGCACAGAATTTTCAAGTCTTCTTGGCAAAGCTTGAATGCTAGATCTTGATCTTCGATGTCCCTGAAACAACACACAAAAGTTGTTAAAACAACTACACCGTTCCCTTCCCGGCAACGGCGCCAAAAATTGATTGCTAAAATAAAGAAACAACCAATGAGTTTAGAATGTACAATGTAGCTTGTGGCTAACGGGTCGTGTCCACAAGGAGGGATGCGATGGAAGCTTTTCGATGAGTTGCTTAAAAACAAAGAATTTGTGTTCGTTTTTTAGGAAAAAGAGAATTGAAGGAAAAGAGATGAAAAAAGAGAAATTTCAACTTTCAGAAAAGGATTTGGAGGGTGATGTGTAAAAAGCTTTAAGAGTTGTGATGTTGTTTTATAATATGAAATCAAATCTGGCTTACTATCTTCCTACTCAATTGTTCATTCTTCTCTTAAAGTATTAAGTCCCTCAAGTTATCATTTGCAAAACTTAAAGTTGCCTTTTTTTTAGAAAGCTTTAAGTAAAGCACATAAGATGCAGAAGGGTTGAGTCCTTTTTCTTCAAGAAAGAGATGGAATCGGATATTAAAACATAAAACGCGAAGAAGCAAGAATGAATTAAAAATGATTCACAAGAAGTTCAAGAAAGAATGGTGAATTCAACTATCCATACCCATCCTCATGTGCCTTCAAGAACACTTTCAAAAGAAAGGCTTTTAAGGGAGGCATGCATATGAGTCATTGGGACTTTTTCCTTTAAAAAACAGAAGAAGAAAACAAAAGAGAGTAGATAGCTAGCCCAGAAAACTTTTTAGTTATCCATGGAAAACAACAAAGCAAACATAAATATGCACAACATACCGAAACACGAGTGGAAGAAAAGGAGGCTTGCTTCTTGTATTGTTGTCACTTCAATCTTCGATTACAAGCTCTCAGTTCTCTCTCTCACAAGTTTTTAGACTGAACTACAAAGTAAACAATGAAATTACAACTTGAGTTCTAGCTAGCAAAGAACCTAGATCCTAAGAAAATAAAAGTAAAATTTAATCCTAGTCTTCGCTGCCTTTTTCTTTGCTGAAAGAGGTATTTATAGCCAAAAACCTAGAAGATAGGATCCCGGGAATGTTGGGGGCAAACGCTCCCCCAACTGAAGTTGGTTGGCCGCAGAAATGTGGCTTGGACCACATTTCCGCGGCCCTGGTGTGGCCACGTGGCCACACCAAAGGGGAGAGGGCTCCTGCTTTGAAGTGTGACTCGCATCTCCTGCTGGTTTTCTTGTTGCTGCTTCAACCGTTGACTGAACAGCTTTTGATTTTCTGGCTTCAATTCCTCGATTCAAGGAGGATTTTTCTCACCCCTTGATATGCCAAGATATAGCCTAGATTTCTTCACTTCGAATTTATTCTGAATTAATTCAGAATAAAGTGGGCTTTTGGGCTTGTTCCTCTTTATTTCTTTGAGCATTTGGGCCTACATTTAGCAAAGAAAAAAGACACTTATTAATATCATTTATTAACAAACAAGTGTGGTAAAGTGACAACATAAATGCAATGTATGTAACAAATCACTTACTCACGACCGCCTCACAACCCCTACTTGCAGACCTACAATCCCGGCTGGAGGAATCACCCAAATTTCTCCTGGGCCCCAAACAATCCTCCCAGACCTAATTTTTTCAACAACTTTCACCATCCTACTCCTCTACCACCTTTTCCAGTCAAACCCCATCTTCCTCCTCCCAAAGTTCTCCATGGAAAAGAAATCAGTAAATTAGAGGAGAGCATAGAGGCTTTCATAAAGTCCCAAGCCGCTTTCATGCAGAACCAGGGACAACTCTGAACAGTCATTCAAGGCCATATCAAGGTTGGAATTGCAGATGAGCCAGTTAGCTAGCTCCCTAAGTGAAAGACCTAAGGGTACTTTGCCTAGTCAGCCACTAGTTAACCCAAAATCCTCCAACCAAGCATATGAATTCAGGATCCATCGATTAACCAGTGTAATGTTGTTCACACACTGCGATCTGGAAAGAAGGTAGACAACCAGGTCTACCAACAAAAAAGTCCAGTCCATCCCGATCCCACTCCTGCGTCCACCTCTGCTAGTTTCTCCCAATCCACTCCACAAACATCTGATGAGGACAAAGCTACTGAACATGTTCATAAGCCTGTAGCACCTTTTCCCAATAGGCTTAGGAACAACAATAAAAATATGCACATGGAGAAAATGCTAGAGATGTTCAACCAGGTCAAATTGAATGTGCCACTTCTTGACGCTATCCAACAAGTCTCGGCGTACGCCAAATTTTTGAAGGATATGTGTACTAAGAAGAGAAAGACCAATGTGCCCAAGAAAGTGTTCTTGGCCACTATATAAGCGAAATTCTGTCTGGTCCTATTCCGGTAAAATACAAGGATCCCGGATGTCCCACCATTTCCTACACCATAGGACAGACTGAAATAAGTAGAGCGCTTCTTGACCTAGGAGCAAGTATCAACTTGCTACCTCTCTCAGTATACCAGCAACTTGGGTTAGGTGAGCTAAGCCCAACTCGAGTCACCATTCAGCTAGCTGACCGATCTGTGAAGATCCCAAAGGGGGAAATCACAGATGTCCTCATCCATCAGGGATTTTCATTTACCCCATTGACTTCATTGTGCTTGAGACCCAACCTGTGTCCAATCTTAGGTCTCAAACTCCCGTCATCTTAGGGCGTCCATTCCTTGCTACAGCAATGCCATAATCAATTGTAAGAACGGGTCCATGCGATTAACTTTTGGAGACATGACGAACGAAGTCAATGTCTTCAATCTTGGAAGACAACCTAGGGATGTCAATGATCAGACATTTGAGGTCAATTCTATTGAAAACATGACCAGTGAGCATGAGGAATGCATGGAGATAGAAACTGAGCCAGAGTTTGATCTAGAGGCTGAGGATTTCAATTTAAACCAGATCATAGATTCAGCAGTGGATTGGGCATCAAGCCCCAGTGTACCTATCCTAGGATTGAAAGCCCAGAGATTGCCTCCAATGAAGCAACACCTTCCCTAGAGCTAAAAGCCCTGCCTAAACACCTCAAGTACGCCTACCTGGGCGGAAAGGACACCTTGCTAGTCATCATAGCATCCCACCTGACTGAGCAATAAGAAGACAGCTTAATGTCTATTCTGGAAAGACATAGGGAAGCCATTGGATGGACAATGAAGGACATCAAGGGAATAAGTCCAGCCATAGTGCAACATGGAAAACACCTAGAGGGGGGTGAATAGGTGTAATTGCTAATCTAATGACTTTTTAAAACTAAGATGGATGAATGATGCAACGATCTCTCAAAACAAGACTAGGAGCCGTATACCCGGTGAAGGGCACTGAACTCCTTCCTCGTGATTCCTCTTGAATATGAGTTAGAGGTGCGTAATGCAACCTTATTGTATGAGAATTGATTGACACAAGTAAAGAATGAATGCAATAGTGAAATGCACATAATATATCACAAGTAAAGAAAATAAGATCTCAAGCAAGTAATTGAAAGCAATAGATTGCAAGAGAAATTTAAAGCAAATAAGGACACAAAGCAATCGCAAACACAAGATGTTTGTTTCGAGGTTCGAGCCACCGCTCTACTCCCCGCCTTCACCTCCGTGAAGGGTTTCCACTATCCACCGAGGACGCTTACACGGTCTACCAAAGACCAGAGTACCGAACTCCACCACTTACAAGAACTCTACCGAAGAGTTATCTCCACAAGAACAAGAAGAACACAAGTAACCAAAGTGATCACAACAAGATCACTAAACTTCTTACAAACTCTCTCTTTTACAACTTCCTTAGAGATTGAGTAGGGAATTTTGCTCTAAGAAGTGTAGTGAGAAAAACTCAGTTGTAAATTGATCTTTGTTACAAAACACAACTGAAAAACAAGCTCAAGAATGATTGGAAAATGGAGAGCTTAAAACTTTTCTTCTCTTTTTAAAACTTTGAAAACTTAAGAATTTTTCTTGTGGTTTGCAAGAGCCTATTTTCCTCTATTTATAGGGAGAAGAAAGAGTTAAAATCAATTTATTTAAGCTTATTTGATCTGAAAAAGATCTCAAAAACTCAAAAAAAGTCTGCCAAAAACAGATTTATAAAACAGAATTCAGATTGCACCAAAGAGGAAAGAGCCGTTGGCACTTTGCAGGCCTGACAGTCGACCGGTTCCGGTTGGCCGTCCGTCCTGCTGGCAAAGAGCCGTTGGACACAGGTCGACCGCTCGACCGACGTCGGTCGACCGACCTCTAAAAGAACACAGTTTTCTAAAGGCGGTCGACCGGGCGGTCGACCCAGAAAACCCGAGAGCAAAACTGCTTACAGTCGGTCGACCCGGCGGTCGGCCGACAGACATGCACAAGTGTGCACGTCCTGATACAAGCGCCGGTCGACCGGTCCGGTCGGCTGGTCTTGCCTGAAACAGAAAAACAGTAAGAGACAGAACTTGGATTTTTTTAAAAACATTTTGAAGTAAGGATAGCTAAGTATCATGCTAGAAAAGGGTAAACATACATGATTTAAACAAGATATTCATTTTGTAAGAAGTTGGAATCATGTATATGTACTAAGGCATGAAACTTAGAAACAAAAGCTTTAAACATGAAAACTTATATACAAAAAAAAATGTGTGTGTGTATCCTAGAGCCAATTTTCCAAAACTCAAACTTTAACAAACTATTTCTTACATTGGTTCTAAGGACTACAAGTGCTTCAAGTGGGCTTCTCCATATGATCTTGCAAGCTTGATTCTTGAGCCCGAATTGAGGTGACTTGAGTCAAAACACCTTCCTTTAGGGAAGAAACCTTCTAGTTTAATTAGAACCCTGAAACACACTCAAACAACAAACATTATTAGTACAAATAATTAATATGTATTGTAATCATCAAAACACACTAAAACGGGTGATTGTAACCTTGGGCCAACAATCTCCCCCTTTTTGATGATGATAAAACATATAAGTTATTTAAACAAAAAAATGGAAGAAGAGCTTGGAAAGCTCCCCCTCAAATAATGCTATGTATAAAGAATGCCTATGAAAATCAAGATACATAAAGCATTGAAAACACAAATAGTTTTTGTCAAAAACTCAAATAAACAATAAGCAATAAACAACAAACTTATTCTTTTTAAATAACAAACTTATTCTTTTTCTCCCCGTTTTGTCATACATCAAAAGGGTTAAACAAAACAAACAAACAAACAAAAAAATTTATCTTTAAGAATCCATAATGCAAACGTTCAACTCACCACAAATAAACGAAAATCTAGCATAATCTAGAGGTTTAGTAAAATATCGGCAAGTTGAAAATCAGTAGAAAATAGTCTATATCAATATCACCTTTCTCATAATAATCTCTAAGAAAGTGATATCTAATGTCAATGTGTTTGGTTTTACTATGTTGATTTGCATTCTTTGTCATGTGAATTGTACTAGTATTATCACAAAATATTTTAACATGATCAAAATGCAAGTCATAATCGAGGAGAGTATGTTTCATCCAAAGAACTTGTGCACAACATACACTGCCTCAGCGGTTGATAGGGCTATCAAATTTTGCTTTTTGGAAGACCAAGATACAAGACAATTACCTAAGAATTGACATGTTCCACTTGTGCTCTTCCTATCTACCCTACAACCCGCATAGTCGGCATCCGAAAAACTCATCATTGAAAATTGACCGGTTTTCGGATACCACAAACCCATTTCAATAGTGCCCTTAAGGTATCTAATTATGCGTTTAACCGCAATTATGTGAGACTCTTTAGGACAAGAATGAAAACGTGTACAAAGACAAACAGAAAACATAATATCCGGCCTACTAGCCGTTAAATAAAGCAAGCTACCTATCATGCTACGATAAACTTTAATGTCTACACTTTTACCTTGTTCATCCTTATCAAGCTTCGTAGTTGTTACCATGGGAGTTTTGCTCACTTTAGCCCCTTCAAGCCTGAACCTTTTGATGAGTTCCTTTGTGTACTTGGCTTGATTGATGAAGATCCCATCCTTCCTTTACTTGATTTGGAGTCCAAGAAAATAGTTGAGTTCCTCCATTATAGACATTTCAAATTCGTCCTTCATGCATGATTCAAAAGCTTGGCAAAGAGATTCATTAGTAGAATCAAAATAATATCATCTACATAAATTTGTACAATAAGTATATCATATTCTACATGTTTTGTAAACAATGTTGTGTCAATTTTACCTTTCTTAAAACCATTTGAAATTAAAAATGAAGAAAGTCTTTCATACCAAGCCCTAGGGCTTGTTTTAAACCATAAAGAGCTTTATCTAATTTAAACACAAAATCCGGATGTGTAGGATCAACAAACCCGGGGGTTTGTTCAACATACACCTCCTCTTCAATAAAACCATTTAGAAAAGCACTTTTAACATCCATTTGAAATAATTTAAATCTTTATATGAGGCAAAAGCTAGTGTCATCCGTATGGCTTCAAGCCGTGCTACGGGTGCAAAGGTTTCTTCAAAATCGATTCCTTCGATTTGAGTGTAACATTGGGCAACTAACCTAGCTTTATTTCTAACTACGTTACCCGATTCATCCAACTTGTTCTTAAAGATCCACTTAGTACCAATTGTTGGTCTATCGTGGGGCCTAGGAACAAGGTGCCAAACTTGGTTGCGCTCAAATTGATTGAGCTCCTCTTGCATGGCAAGCAACCAATATGAATCGGCCTCGGCTTCGAGGACGTTCTTGGGTTCAACATGAGAAATAAATGCATATGACCACAAAAATAATGAAGTTTAGAGCGAGTGGTTACCCCTTTTGATACTTCACCTATGACGAGGTCCTTGGGATGATGTGGATTGTATCTCCAATCCTTTGGAAGTTGTTGAGTAGGCTCCACTTTATTTGTTTGATTTTTATTTCCTTGAGCCTCTTCTACTTTAGCTTCACTTCCTTCATCATCCTTTGGCTTGTCTCTCATAGTAGGTGTATCCTCCAAGGTCACTTTCTCTAAGCCTTCATCCAAAGCATCTATTTCTACAACATTCTTAACAAACAAGTTAGATTCTTCAAACTTAACATGTATAGATTCCTCAATAGTCAAAGATGATCTATTGAAGATTCTATAAGCTTTACTAGTATTAGAATAACCTACAAAAATAGCCTCATAAGATCTAGCATCAAATTTTCCTAAGTTATCTTTTGTATTTAAAACAAAACATTTGCATCCAAAAACCTTGAAATATGAAACATTTGGTTTTCTAGAAAAGTACATTTCAAAAGAAGTTTTTGAAGTATTTTTACACAAGAAAACACGATTTGATATATAGCATGATGTATTAACGGCCTCGGCCCACAAATAATGTGGTAGACCATATTCACTAAGCATTGTCCTAGCCATCTCTTGTAAAGTTCTATTTTTCCGTTCAACTACTCCATTTTGTTGTGGAGTTCTAGGACAAGAAAGTTCATGCTTTATTCCATGTTCTTCACAAAAAGTGGTAAAGGATAGGTTAATGAATTCACCTCCTCTATCACTCCTTATTCTTACAATTGAAGTATCTTTTTTCTTTTCAACTCTTTTCTTAAAGGCTTGAAAATGTGAAAAGGCTTGGTTTTTATGTTCATGAAAGAAAACCCAAGTAAAACGTGAAAAGTCATCAACCAAAACAAATGCAAACCTATTCCCACTTAGACTTTTGGTTTGAGTAGGACCAAATAAATCCATATGGATTAACTCCAAAGGACGTGATGTCATGATATCCTTAATTGACTTGAAAGAAGACTTAGTTTGTTTCCCAAATTGACATGCGTCACAAACTCGGTCCTTTTCAAATTCAAGTAAGGAATACCTTTCACTATTTCCTTGTGTTTAACATAGATATATGGTCAAATGAATGTGGCCTAATCTTCTATGCACAACCAAGAGTCATCATCGATGGCTTTTAAACAAGTAATATTACAAGACATATTGGACATATCAATCATATAAACATTATTTTCATGAAAACCGGAAAACACACAAATATTAGAAATTCTATCAATTACTTACAAACTACATTATCAAAAACTACATCAAATCCTTTATCACAAAATTGACCTACACTCAAGAGGTTATGCTTGAGGCCGTTGATCGAAAAAGAGTAGTGTGGTAGAAATGCACAGATATTCAACAAAAGAGAGAAGGTTTAGAGTCAACCTTAAGTGCTTGATCACTCCACAATGTATTTAAAATGTTCGATGTATCCTTTCCAAATCACCGTAGTAGCACAAGCTATATGGGTCGAATCCACAAGGAGAGCTCACGATGGAAGCTTTACGGTTTAATGTGAAGATAGAAAAGGAATGTTCTTCTTTGTTTTAAAAGAATTCAAAAGACATGGAAAAAGAAATGAAAGAATTGGTGGTTGGTTTGCACATGAAATGAAAACTATGGAAATAAAATGAAAAGAATAGAAGACAAGATTTGCTTTGAATTTATACTAAAAGAATGAAAACTTGTAGAAAACTTTTAGATGAGAAAGTCCATGACTAGCTAACATTACTAACTTGCTAACTTACTAATCTCCGTTAGGGTGATGATTGCCTCAAGTTGATTCATCGGCATATGTTTGTCTAGCGTGTTGGTCTAGTTACTTTTTCCACTTGATTGACGGGTGATCTTCTTGGACTTGTCTTGTAGCCTCATTGATGTCATAGGCCTTCAAGATAGACTTTTAATGGTGGAATCAAAAGAGTTGCCACTCAAGAGATGCTAAGGAAGAAGATACAACATTCATTAATTGAAGTAAAGAAGTTGTACAACAAATAGCATATGGTGGTGATCCATCTCCATATTCCATCAAGGCACTTGTTCTAAAAACAAGGCTCTAAATGAGGCACACATGAATCATATGGAGAATTACAACAAGAGGTTGCCAAGCATGAAAGTAACCCATCGGGGATGAAAAAGACTCACAATTGCAAGATGATATTTGCATTTACCCAAGAGTTAGAAGTTAAGCAAGATTAGTTGTTAGCTAGTCATGTTAGAGAATTTAGCTACTAGCCATTACAAGGAAAGAAAGGCAATTCATGAATAAGAGTGCAATTAAGTAAAGCTTGAATGAAAGATGCAAGTAAAGTACTAAAAATTGCTCAAGTAGAGAAAAGAGATTGGATTAAACCTTGCTTCACAAGTTGTCACACCTTGATTTACACAAAATTTCTCTCTCACAATATCTCTTTTGGCAGATTTTTTAGGGAGGAAGAAGACTAAGAGAGATAAAACCTAGAGAAAATCAAAATATAATCTCTTCTCTATTCTCTCCTTTCTCCTCTCTTCTCCCTTTTTTGCGAAGGCCCTGGTGGTGTATTTATAGCCTCAGAGAGAAGCCTCTAGAACCCAGGTTGTTGGAGAAAATCTCGGGCTCAACGCCTTGTAACTGCCGCAGAATCGCGGCAGTTGCTGTGGATATGCGGCAGAATCTTGGCCATTGAGGCTGAGATTTCTGGTGCGAGTTTGTTACAGGTTGTTAGCCACGTGGACCTTCTGGAAGTCTGACTTGGCGCGTGGATTTCTCCAGATCCTGGGCTCAACCTTTGGGCTCTCTTTTGGGCTTTGATTTATTCTCCTTTAATTCTTGATAATTAAAGGGATTTTGGGCCTTTTCTCTATTAGAATATGGACCTGCAAAAATAGAGAAAAAGATTAAAAAATCACATTTTTATTTACAATTCATGGTATGGATGTGGTAAAATATGTAAAAATGAATAACAATCACACCCCCATACCTAGCTTTTGCTCGTCCTCGAGCAAAAAAAAAGAAAAGAAAATCCTAACTAGATTATTACACCACTTTCGTAGGTGACACGATTGCACTGAGCACGTGCAACAAGCCGTTAAACCTCTAGATTACCCCAGAGAGGAGTGTTGTCTCCTGAGGGTTTTCAGCGGATTGCACCCACAAAATCCATAAAGAAAAATAAAGGGTTAGTGAAAATTTTGATCCATGTTTTAAAGATTTCTGACTTGAGTTATAGGTTTCAGTTACCCTAAACTTTTTCATTCCTCTATAGGCGTCTATTTGGAGTTTTGTTTTCATCTTAGGTTAAGTTTTAGGGAAAAGATCAAAACTAGATTTTGCATCAATCCTAGGATATATACATCTATAAATATGAAAGATCTTTCTTAGACTAAGTTCATTTATTTACTAATATATATACATTTTTTTTATATACAATATATTTTTTTATTTATATTTTCTTAGCATCCTTAGGCTTTCTAGTTTACCCTTGTAACGAGTCTCTTACCGATGACTCCCAAACCAGACGGTCTTAGGGCACCAGATGAGAAAACATCCCTAGGGTTCGATGAATCGAGTAAACTAGGCCACGAAGGAATTTAAGGACTTAACCACCTTTAGGCGTGATTAGCAATGCTTCTTGAGGCACGACTAACCAGCTTAATTAGTGGCTAAGTAATTATTATTTATTTATATACATATTTATTTTTATTATTTATTTTTTTTCTTTTTCTATTTTTTTTATTAATATATGTAAATAAAGTCACAAAGTCTTTGATTAATCCTTCAATATGTTTAATGTATAATATCCTAAAGAAAGAATTAAAATCTAGTAATTTTCTAATCCTTTATTACTTAACCTAAAAATCTAACAAAACTCCTCTTTTCGACTTATAATTAGAAATCTTAGTTTAGAGCTTCATTAATCCCTAAAGTTAAGTTTGATTCTTTAAACATGGATCAAGAATTTCCTTTTTTCTTTTTTTCTTTTTTTTTTTTATTTTTATTTTTTCTAAAAATAAAATCTAACAAGAAAATAGAAAATCTACACAGAAAGGTAAAATCTAAAAGAAAATAAAACCTAAAAAGAAAGTGAAAATCCTAAAAATAAAAATAAAAAGCCTAAAAAGAAAATGAAAAATCCTAGGTTAGCATCTACCCCCCCATACCTATCTCATGCATTGTCCCCAATGCATCGTGATATATGTATGCATGAAACAAATAGAGAGGGGAAAAAATTACCTTAAGGTGGTGGTTCCGGTGGTGGTCTGACTTGTCCTACTAAACGTGGCCCAATCAACTTTGCTTTGGGTTTGGAGGAACCACCAGAAATTTCATGAATATAACCCACTAAAAAGATAAATCCATGAAGGATTTTTATTAAGTATTTAACCCCATCTAATTTCCATTTTCCATAACTAATTTCGGAGTCAAATTTGTCAACCACCTTGTCCCAGAATGGAGTATGAAATGATAGAACGGTTGACTGGACTCAGGAAGGACAGGAACTAATACCGACTCAGGAAGGTGACTTAAGTCAAGTAAGGTTCAGGAGTCGAAATGAGTTCAGAAATTGGGTCCAAGTCAAGAAGTTGAAACTCCAGTCCCATGTATTTTCTAACAATGGAATGTGACCTAATATGGGTGATATCTCTTTACTTCCAATATTAAGAAAATCTAGCTCATCGTCATACAATTCTTCAAAACTAAGGTCAACATCCGGAAGTGTACAATCAGTTAACTGACCCCGAGTTGACTCATCCAGACACATGATCTTGTCAGCGAATAGGTCTTCAGAATTAAAGAGATTGTGAGAATCTAGGTCACATATCTCATTGAGTTCAATATCAAAAAATGGAGAACTTGCCAATTTATCCATGGATTTTCAAATTATAAAGTTGGTCAAGTTCAACATGATCCTCAAAGATGGGTGATTCAATTTCTTTATGAATTGGTACAGGATCAATGTTGACTCCAGGAAAAGATTGAAGTCAGGTGAGGATATCGGAGTCATAATCGAATCAGGAATATAATTGAATACTAAAGTTGGGGTTTAGGATCATAATCATTTTCAAGTTCTATTCAGGAAAAGGAAAACTAGCCAAACTATCAATATCTTTTTCAAATTTGGAGTTTGCGCAAGTTCAAATGGTTGTTCTGAAATAGAATCTTGATTTCCAAAACTACATGACTCATCAGCTCTAACAGAATGGTTAGTGACATCAGGATGGTGGGAACGTAGGGATTCGACCATCATATCTATGTCACGATTACGAGTGTTTTGAGCCTGAGTCATGGCTTCAAGCATCTTTTCATAGTTGATAGGTTCATTGTTTTGATGAAAAGATGAAGAATGTCTTGGAAGTGGTAATGAAATTGTGAGTCCATCAGATTTTGGATTTGTGTTGGACTCACGCATACTCATTTCCATAATTGATGGTTTCCTATTTTGGACGGGTGGAACTGAGTATGAATCTTGAAAATATTGTGGACTAGGTGGAGAAGAAGGACAAGGTGGTTGGAAATTATGCTCGGGGGAGGTGAATCCCCACTGACTCGGTGAAGAGTTGAAATCATTATGGAAATTATAGTTATTAGATGGGGGTATGGGTCATATTGATTCGGATAAGACCAATCCGGCACACTAGGTTGGTAAAAGTTATGATATGCCGGTTTGGTAATATCCGAAAATGAAATCGGTGTGTAATATGGATTATTATTTAAGTTGGAAAAATTGTTATTATAAGCATATCACACAATGAAATACAAACAAAAAGAAACAAACAGATAAACAAACAAAAAAGAAAAATCTAACCTAAGTTAGGGTAGACCTATGACCTAGACGACTCCTAACTGATTAGACCGTCCACGGGAGGTTTAGTGTAGACTTTGACCACAAGCTAATCAGCCAGGTCAGGGCAAGGTTGATGGGAGGTTTTCCGTCAAAGACGTTCCTTAATTAAAAAACACCAACCTTCGGGCTTTCGGCCTCAATCCCTTTCCTAGACACTGATTTTACAAGAGTCAATTTCCAACACTTTTCCCTCTTAGGATAATCTCCTAAATGAGTCCGAGATGTCCCTAGGGCCAATGTCTACTTTTTTATTAAGTTGGCTGGGTTAGTGAGTGCTGGGGATAGTGGTTTTTTGGGCTAAGGAAAGGGTAATGAAATCCCTCACCTTATCTTATTTATGGGTGCTCTGCCCTTAAAATCGATTTTGTGCAAGTGTACGATATAACAAACAAGGTTCACTCAAAGCGATAT
>JAVJIF010016727.1:0-44187 GCA_038442645.1 Agave tequilana | reverse complement strand
TTTTTTGTGTATAGTTCAAACAGTTCAGCATAAACATTCCTTCTCCCCTCTCCTCTTTTGTTCCATATCTTCTTCAAGTAATTTGGAAGATCTCAACCAATGTGACCATAAGCAAAAGCTACACTCTAGCACTTATGTTGGTAACTTTCTATTCATCTAGTATATTTTTGTTTTAATTGAAGCATTTATCATTTCTTACTTCTCTCACTCGCACAACAACATTGTGACCACACTGAATAACAATCCAGCTTAACCCCTCCCCCCCCCCCCCAAAAAAAAAAAAAAAAAACACACACACAAAAAAAAACCCACCCATCCATGCCCAAAAATGACAGACAAACACATTCTTGAAGCTTAAGAATTTTAAGTGGAGAGTTTGCCTTTTTGTTTGTTTAAAATTTTGACCTTTTGCTTTATGCTTTTGTATTTTTTACCTCTAAGCATTGGATGTAAGTATCAAAAAAAGTGGATGATATCTAAGGTGTTGGCCCAAAGGTCCATCACTCTAGTTTTGATGATGATTAACTCATGTAGTTATAGTTATTAATGATCTTGTGTCATTTAGTTTCACTTATTAATCAAGATATTAGTAGGTGTCTAGCTTCAACAAAGAAGTTTTGGAGCAAACACATGTAGATTCAAGAGCTTGCGCCGTAAGATCGCATCTAGCACTCGGTTGGAGTCTGGTCTGGCTCGTTGGATCGTATTTAGATCGAGTCAACTTGAAGATAGAGTTCTACAAGAAGACTTCAGTTTGTGTTGTTTAGATCTTGTGTAAGATAGATAGTGTTGATATACTCAAGTTCACACACGCACAAAGTTTCTATATGTTTGGTTTTCATTTAACCAGTTTTGGATTTTATATTAAAAACATAGATATAATATCTTTCATGTGTATTGGATTTTTCCATACACTCTATGCTTCAAAAGAGTTTCAATATCTTGTTTTTGTATCTATACATGTTTTGGAGAAAACGGTTTCGATTTTAAGCTTAACTTCTAAATCACAAAAATGGTTCAAAATGTTTGTAATATGTGTTGATTTTTTATCACACATATTTGCATTTCAAAGTATTTTAAAGAACTGATTTTTGTGAAATTTATATGAATTTATGGGATTTTAATGGATCAAAAAGACCAGTTTTTAGAACCTAAACCAGTCTGTTTTGTGCTGGCGATCGATCGGGCGGTCGACCGGACCAGGGGTCCTGTTTTGTGCTGGCAGTCGACCGGGCGGTCGACCGATGTGCACAAACTTGTGCACGTAGCCAGCCTCGAAGGCCGGTCGACTGCACGATCGACCGACTGTAATACCCTTACTCTCGGGTCCGGGCGGTCAAAGGAGGTAGCCAACGGTTAAATTTTTGTCCGTTGGCCGGTCGACCGGATGGTCAGAATTGACCATAAATGGCTGCTAACAGCTAGTTTATTTGAAAGCCTATAAAAAGGGGTTCTCTTGGCTGTTTTACGGAACAATTTTAAGAGCTTTATTTTCTTTCTAGAGTTTTTGCAGCAATTCAAAAGAAAGTTTTTGGGCTAAAAGTTATTGATTTTTATTTGTGTTTTCAAGGGTTGGAAATTCAAAGAAAAGAGTCTTTTGGGAATTGGGTTTTTGGTTTATATTCTTGATATATATCTTGTATTATTTCAGAGTTTTTTTTTTGTAATTTTATCTTTCAATCTCCTTTGTTTTTCTCACACTTGAGCTATTACATCTATCTTATCATTAGGATCTTTTTGTTGGTGAGAAAAAGTGTTTGTAATCCTTTAGATCACCAAGTTGCAATCTTTGCTTTGGCTTATTGTTATCCCTCTTGTGGTGAGGTGGTTGTTGGTTGTTGGCTTAGTGCCTTCTTGTGGTGAGGTGGTTGTTGGTTATTGGCTTAGTGCCTATCCCTCTTGTGGAGAGGTGATCTTTGTTTTGGCATTGGTGCCTTACCTCTTGTGTAGAGGTGGTGGTGGTTGTTGGATAGAGGAGTTGTGTTCTCCTTGTGTTGTATTACTCAAATCCTCAGTGGAGGTTCCCTTGTGAGAAGTTCTTTTTGGACGCAGTAGTGCAATTCCTTCTGTGTGAAGGCGGGGACGTAAAGCAGTGGTTAGAACCTCGAAACATATCTTGGCGTTTGCGATTGATCCACTTTCTCTAAACTCTCTCTTTCATATTTAGCATTGATTCATATTGCTCATATCATATATATGCTTGGTGTTAATTGTGTCATCATATTTGTGTTAAACCAAGAGAGTTTCACATAGCGCCTCAACTCTTATCTAAGAGGAATCTAGAGGAGATAGTTCAAAGTCCTTCACGGGGAATTCGACTACACTCTTTGGTTACACATAGTGTGTTGCTTTAGATTTGAATTCCGCATCATTTCATTTTAGATTGAACATTGATTTTTAATAGATTAGCCTTACACCTATTCACCCCCCCTCTAGGTGTAATTTCACAAGGTGGGTTGTGGAACTCGTGCTTTTTTTCTGAAAAAGCAGGTTAAATGGTGGTAAACCTTTAATCGTGGAATTTAGAGTTTAGTTTTGTGGAACTAATACTTGGCGATTGAGTCAGGATTTATAGGTTAATTATGTGTTGAGAATGTCATTGTCTATGATACACAAACACAAACATTGGACGCAAACATAGGACACGACAAGCAATATTTTATTATTATTATATATAGATAAATGTATAAAATATCAATCAATAAACTAAAATTCCTATACAACACAACATATTATTTGAATTAATTTTTCTACACAATCAACATTCACAATCAATTATTCTAAGCAATTAATATCCTAAGCAATCAACGCACAGAATTAATCCACAAAAAAATTCACATATCCTAGGCAATTTTTCATATAATCGACATAATTTCCTAAGCATTAGCAACATACATAAGAGTATAATCCACAAAATTCTTCCTTGTGCTCTCTCTGCACTGGATCTCTCTCGATTCTGCTCTCTCTCTGTTCTTTAACTCTCTCTCTGTATCTACTCTCTCTCTCTCTCAGAGAGGAAAGAGACAGAGGGAGAGGGAGAGATGGAGGGAAAGACAACAAAGAGATCGGGATCGGGAGAGAGAGACCCAGAGCAAAAAGAGAGATATATAGAGCAGAGAGTCATCTCTATGCTCTCTCCGCTCTGGATATCTCTCTCCTAATCTCGATCTCTTTGTTGTCTCCATCTCTCCCTCTCTGTTCTCTATGTCTTTGCTCTCTCTGAGAGAGAGCAGAGGTAGAGAACAGAGAGAGAGAGAGAGAGAGAGATGGAGACAATGGGGAGAGAGGTCGATAGAGAGAGAGCGATGGATTGAAAGAGGGGTAAAATTACCTCTGGATGATGGTGAGAGATCACTGCGATGAGGTTGCAGCTTAAGGACGACAGTGAGAAGACAAGGTTGCAGCGAGGGGACGACGGCGAGAGGAGAAGGTTGCAGCTTCGACGAGATCGCTTCGACTGCAAGGTTGTAGCTTCGATGAGAGGACGACAGCAAGGTTGCAGCTTCGACGACCACCTTCGACGGCGAGTTGATGACGGCGAGAGGACGACGATGAGAGGCAGCGGGTTAGGGTTCTCCTTTGGGGATTTGAGGGAGAGATCAATTGTGACTGTGATTTGGGGATTTAGGGTTATTAATATTGTTGGGTCGGGTTCGATCCCAAAAACCACAAACTTTTTTCTCGTGTCCGAGTCGTGTCCCCCCACTGAGTTGACTGTGTCGGGTGAGTCAAATCAGTTGACTTGTGTCGGACACAGGTTGATCGTGTCTAACATGTGTCGTGCCTGTGTCCGGCATGTGTTCTTGTCTGACACGTACCCGACACGGACACGGGTTAGCTGGGGACGTGTCCATGCTTCAGAGGTAATTGTAAGTATGGTGGAAGTGAAGCATGATTTTGTGAAGTCTGAAAAACTGCGTGGTTATTTTCTACTCGAGGGGATTCAAAATTGTGCATTTGCTTCACCGAGGAAGTTCCTTAGTTTTTGGATCCTAGAGAGTTTTGTTCGTTGAACCTGTTAAGTTGCTAGTACTTGAACAGTCACTATCTTCTTATTCTCATGCAGAGATGATCAATCTTGTTGCACTTTCTCATTGGGTCCATTGAAGTATTTCAACCTAAAATGCCTGTGTGGTAGAGTTGACGAGAATGACGTATAGAAGACGTCTTTATTTCTCCAAATGTTTACATTGGATAGTTACTATCTTCTTATTCTCTTGCAAAGGTGATCATTCTTGTTGCACTTTCTTTTTGGGTACATTGAAATATTTCAACCTAAAATGCCTATGTAATAGAGTTGACGAGAATGATGTGTAGAAGATGTCTTTATTTCTCGGAATGTTACATTGACATTCTTTATAGGGTAGCAAAAATTTGTTAATTTTCCAAGCATAAGAACAGTATTGGAAACTTGGGGGGTTTGTGGTGGCTTGTTTCCTTTTTGATGACTTTTTGGGGGGATTATTTGTACTTGATTAGGCTGCAATTGGCAGTTGCATATATAGGTGACACCATGAGAACTATAAATTTATCGTTTTGTTATTTGTTGCATTTTGTTCTTTTTGGGAATTTGGACGGCTGGCAATTACCATGCTTGTGAACTCTGATGGATCTCTCTTCACACTTTTTAAGGGGGATGAAGCTGCACTTCAGAGGGCATTGAATCTGGTGTACAAGAACAGGGAAGAATATGTGGCTGTGCTCTTTCATGCGTCTTGGTGTCCTTTCTCAAAGATCTGCCGACCTGACTTCAACATCATGTCTTCCAAGTTTCCTACCATCCGCCATTTTGCATTTGAAGAATCTGTTATCAGGCCAAGGTCAGCAAAAGTCTGATATCCTATAGATTTCAACCACTTATCATACATGATGAATCGAACATTGATAGTTATTTAAAATTGTAGCATCCTTTCACGGTATGGAGTTCATGGTTTCCCAACCCTCTTTCTCTTAAATTCTACCATGCGGGTGCGGTATCATGGCTCAAGAACCATCAATTCTCTTGTTGCGTTCTACAGTGACATCACAGGTAAGCTACATCAACCCTTCACGACAAAACTCAGTTATATTTTATGACTGAATTATAAAATTTTGAATACACAATACCTAATAAAATGCGCATACATCAGGGATTTGGAATTGACGTCTCTCCATGTTTCAGTTAAAGGCTGTGCAATTGTCTAGGAAATTACACTCCAGTAAATATTAGTAGTTGATGTTAACTTCTCTTACGGGGTGGAAATGGGTTGGACCGATTCATGTCAAACTAGTACAAGCCTAACCAACCTCTGCTTGTATTGTTGCTTTGTCTGTTCTTGCAAATGGGCCAACCGATTGACCCACTGGACCCACTTATTCGACCCACCCATCTTAAATTCTAGAATTTAAGAATACAAATTTAAGATATCCAATTGTCAACCATACAGGTCTGAGGAGAAAATAAATATATTATTAGGATTAACAATAATATATAATGAACTATTCCCTTATGAAAATTTTCACATAGGAGAATGGGTGAAAGCAGGTTAATCAAATAAAAAGGTTAAGCCAGGTCATAACTGCTTGACCATATCTGATCCACAAATGAAATATTCCCTGTTCGTATCTGCAATTCTACAAGCTGGATGGATTGGGTTCATAGGTTGGGTAAACCCCCCACCCCCCCCCCCCCCCCCCCCCACCACCACCACCACCACCACCACCACCACACACACACACACATCTTTGTAGGTTATAATTCTGATCTAGTTGTGTAGAGTATCACTATCACATTTCTCTTTTCTTGTCTCCAAAGATGGGAATTCTTTTACGTGGCTTGTACTATGCCTTTGAGGCGAGCGCAAATCTTTGCGGTGTGCGTTGTCATCTTTGCTCATCATTCTCTGTGGTATCCATTGTCATCTTCTTTCATCATTGCCTGTGGTGTGCCTTGCCATCTTCGCTTATCATTTGGAATCGTTGGTTTTATGAGCTTAAACTGAGTGCGACTGACTAGACCCTCTTACCTGCCAACGGGCCACCTAGGCTTCACAGCTAGTTGCTTGTGCTTATTTTGTCTCTTTAAAGGAGCTTTGGTATTAAGGTTGGTCCCCGTAATGTTTAGAAGTTGCCTTCTTGACTTAAAATAATTCTGGGGAAAGTTTCGACCAGATTTTCCTTCCGAGCTTAATTCAGACTGTTCAGTTCTGTTGTACTTACTGTAAACAGTACAAATGAATGATCGCCTCCCTATTCTCAAAATTAACTGAATGATATCCTGAATGGTAAGGACACTGCATTGAACATCTGAAAGACCAGTAAATAAGTAAAGGGTAATATGTAAAAGAAAGAGTTTGGTGTGGTGATTGTACACACTGTATTCAGTTGAATCGGTGTAATGTACTTCTAGTTGCAAGCAAAGCATCCAGCTCTTTATTTAATGTACTACAGGCATTTGGTGTTTCTTTCATACCTATCCCATCTTTTTTAGCTTTTATTTAGATAAATATTAACTGATTATGCAGGAAGAGAGAAATGATCATGCACGAAGAGAGAAAAGACTAATATTTACTACTTACTGGAAAAGAAAACTATCAAATTATATTGTTTAATTTAATAAGTTGGACAGGTAAATATTTGAGAATGGAGTTTTAACACTTTCTAGCCATTAGATTGCTCTGTAATTTGTGCAAATGCATTAATTTTCACTTTTCAAACTGTGCCGGTAAAGTAAAGGCATGTTCACTAATCTAGAAGCACATCTGTGGCTAAAAGCTTGTTACATCCTAAGTAGTCAAGTCCTAACTAAAATTTGTTTGTCAGTAATATAATCACATATTTTTCATTTCCTTGTATGGAAGAGACGAATGTGTTTACTATATGGCTAATGTTATAAGTTATAGCTTTGAGACTTCTCACTGTCCCTCGCATGAAGTTGGAGGACTATCTGCTTACATGAACTTAAAAAAATGGATCTCCCAAGCCACCAACTTCGTTCTGCTAGTAGCTCCTCTAAACCAGTGGCTACTGAGCATGTGAAGCTGAATATAGCCATAGAGCAACCCGAGGACCAGCTTGTGAGTCACTATTTGTGTGTTTGCATGCACATCTTTAGTTTAGAGAAATGGATTGGAAACAAGTTGACTTGGTCTGGAATCACTTTTTTCTGGTCTTGCAATTTTGTGCGGTTGGTTGAGTAAATAGAAAACTTTTTGTGTTTTGTTTGTCCTCAACACTTACCAATCTGATATACTATAATTTAGGTCTTAAGCCTGCTTCAGTGGATCCGATATCCGTACGGAAAGTAGAAGACTCATCACACATTCCCCCACCTGAGGATACTTCAGAGCAAGAGAACTGCCCATTCTCGTGGGCAAGGTCACCTGAGAAGTTGCTTCTACAAGATACCTATCTGGCACTGGCTAGCTGCTTTGTGTTACTGAAATTACTCTACTTCCTTGTCCCAAAGCTCAATGCATGCGTCAAGAGGGCTTGGAGGAGGCAAATGCAGTATGCCAACCTGCTGAGCTTGTGGGACCATTTCCAGGCTTATCTCCAGGAAGCCAAGCAGGGTTTAAACTGGTTGAACCCATGCAAGAGAAGCAATCTTCAGGAAGGGGCGATGAATGCAAAGGCATGGGCCTCCAAGTCATTAGCATCCGTGTCAATTGGTGAACCAAGCACTTCACGAATACAATCGACAAGTTAAAGAGGTAATGGTTTATTCCATAGCAACCTGTTTTGTAACAGTTGTTTGTATAGAGATTAAAAGTTTGTTAAATTTGTGAGGGGTTGGTTGCCATAATTCTTTCTGCAGCCTCTCTGTTAGGATGGGGATTATTTTTAATATTTCAATGGTTGCTTACCCTTACTGTAAGCCCCTTTCTGTAATCTATCATTTGTATGTTTTAATATTTATCGGTGGAAGCCAACTTCCCTCCATGATGTAATGTTCCAGTGGATGTATGAGGAGGGGAGCCAGATGAAGGAAAAAGAGGTAGGAGGGTGCCTGATTTTTGGATGATGTATTTTACTATTTCTGATGTCAACAACAACAATGTCCAATTCATACGATTTAAGTTATTTCTTGCTAATCCCGTATAATATGTTGTTTCAATACAGTGGAGAATCTGTTGAACTCTTTACTTCTGTACAAGTGATTGGGTGCCCCATGTAAAACTTTGTTCAGCTTATAAGAAAATGAATTACTTGCCCCAAGTTGCAGGTAAAGAACTTGCTGTTATGTGAATGCAAATGTTGTGGTTGAGTTTTATTTTCTTGTGGGCAGAATTATTGAGGCGATTTGCTGCTTCATTTACAGGTCTATCCAGTACTGCCTGGCAACTGTTGTCATCCGACTTCCGACTGATTCCAAATTTGATGCCTGAAGAGAAATGTTGATTTTCCAAATTTGATGCCCGAAAGAGAAATGTTGATTTTTTCATCAAAGTGCATGGTGGTACGAATCTTGTGTTGTTATTTCAGTATCGATATTTTTTTTATCTGATGACCTTGACGCGGTTTGAGCTGACACTTTGCCAACTTAGCTTGCTGAGGTAGTTGCTGCCCTTGAAATGGGGAATAATTGCAGCAGCCGTTTTCTAGGGCTTGTCACTTGTATTTACTAGAAGATGCTATTGAGATTGAATTCGGAGCAGGTGAGAAAAGTGTTTTCGTTCAGATCATCTAAGAGCGAAGAACTCCTGCCACGCTCTCGAGACATCAGAAAACTTCCCAAATTCCTGCCTTCTAGATAGTCAACAGGGCTTCTAATTCAACATTCAACAAAGCGTGATTGTTTTTTTTTATCCTAACCACATCATCAACATTAATGTGAGAATCACAAGCAACATGCTTGAGATCAATAACAGGCATCATTGCTCATTGCCAAAGTAAAATACTGCAAAACTTGCAGATAACATTTTGTAGTCTATTTTCTTCACTTATCAGACAAACAGAAGGGAACCATGAGCTGCGACTATACACATTGAGGCGACTGTTCGACTCATGTTGAATTCTGTTTTGTCCCAAATGTTTTAATAATCAAAATTCCAAAATTTTAATGATGTTAATTATTGAATATTTGATGAGATATTGCTAATGGCAAATATTTCATCAAATTTTTGTTCCGAAGGCACGAGGTAAGTGTGTGGGGCTTTTCATTTTTGTGTGGAAAGAAAAAGATTGGTATTACCTTTGTGCAGAAAAATATGTAAGTTATGAATATGAAAAGAAAATATTTTCTTTTAATATGCATGTCACTGAGGGTAAAGCCGTACGTAATTTGATTTGATTCATATCAAATGCTTCAGTGCAGGGCCGAGAGCAGAGAAAGAACATGTAGGTCACATGTAAAAAGGTTTAATTCACATGAAATTTAATTTATGAGTTTTAGAACATATAGATCACATTCAGTGATTTTAGATCATGGAGATGAATTAGTTAAAGTGTATTTTTATGTAAACTCTGATATTACACCCTATATGTATTAAAGCATGTTCGTGTGTGTGTGTGTAGAGAGAGAGAGAGAGAGAGAGAGAGAGAGAGAGAGACTTCTGTCATTCGGAAGGATTCAAGGCCTAATTCTTCCCACTCAAATACAACTCTACGACATCTGAATATAAGATTCACTCCGCTGAAGTTGATCTACATTATTTCAAGTATTTAAAAATCAAAAATCAGATATGTTGAATACTTTTTACCCAGCCATCAAGTAGATGCAAAATTAACAGCTGAAAATAGCATATTGCTTAAATCTATGTCTTAAACATACAAATTCTCGATCTGACCATTTCATTATGATCTAAACACTTAAAAACCCTCACACACCAATTTTGTTAGATTTCAAATATTTTACACCGTTAAACTAACCAACTCACTTCGACCGTCCGTTTTGCCCCTACTTGATGAATAGGCAAAAAGTATTTAAAACACTTGATTTTTTATTTATACCTATTTTAAATAATGTAGATCAACTTCAACAGAGTGGATCTTATATATGAATGTCATGGATTTGTACTTGAGTGGGAAGGATTCGGCCCGAATCCTTCCCCAATGATCCTAGTGTCTATATATATATATATATATATATATATATATATATATATATATAATATATATATATATATATATATATATATATATATAGAGAGAGAGAGAGAGAGAGAGAGAGAGAGAGAGAGACTTGTGTCATTCTGAGGCCTTATTCTTCCCACTCAAATACAACTCTACAACTTCCGAATATAAGATTCACTCCGTTGAAGTTAACCTACATTATTTCAAGTAATTAAAAATCAAAAAATCATGTATGTTGAATACTTTTTACCCCGCCATCAAGTAGGTGTAAAATGAATGGCTGAAAATAGCATATTGCTTAGATCTATGTCTTAGACATACAAATTCTCGATCCGACCATTTCATCATGATCTAAACACTTAAAAATCTTTACACACCAATTTTTGTTAGATCTCAAATATTCTATACCGTTAAACTAACCAACTCACTTCGACCGTTCGTTTTGCCCCTACTTGATGAATAGGCAAATAGTATTTAAAACACTTGTTTTTTTATTTATACCTACTTTAAATAATGTAGATCAACTTCAACAGAGTGGATCCTATATACGGATGTCATGAATTTGTACTTGAGTGGGAAGGATTCGGGCCCGAATCCTTCCCCAATGATCCTAGTGTCGAATCCTTCCCCAATGATCCTTGTGTGTGTGTGTGTGTAAAGAGAGGTATTTGTATCTCAGCCGTCAGCTGAGAGACACTCTCAATAACACTGTGACCCTGATCGCAGTCCTAAAAAATTTCAGATATTCTCAGTCTAATTAGCACTGCGACTATTATAGCAGTCCTCACAAAACATGAGAAATGTACCTCAGCCGCCAGCTAAGAGACTCTCAGCTGGCGGCGACGTGGCTAAACCTCAGCCACAGATCCTGGTCACAGTGTTTTGTGAAAACTGTTACTATGATCGCAGTACTAATTAAACTAAGAATATTAGAATTTTTTTAAGACTGCGATCGGCTTAGACACACACACACACACACACACATTCATATAGAGAGAGATAGACTTGAGTCATTCCGGAAGGATTCGAGGTTGAATCCTTCCCACTCAAATGCGATCCTACGACATTCTAATTCAAGATCCATTCTGTTGAAGTTGATTTATATTATTTCAAGTATCTATAAATCAAAAATCAAGTATTTAAAATATTTTTTTCCCATACATCAAGTAGGAGAAAAACGAACAGCCTAAATAGTGAGCTAGTTAGTTTATTAGTGTAGAACATTTGAAACCTAATAAAAATTAGTTTGTAGGATTTTTAAATGTTTAGATCATGGTCAAATGGCCGGATCAAGAATTTGTATATCTAAAAACATAGATCTAACCAACTCACTACTTTCGGCTGTCTATTTTTGCGTCGCTTGGTGAATGGGCAAAAAGTATTCAAAACACTTGATTTTTTATTTTTAGTTACTTTAAATAATATATATCAACTTCAACGGAGTGAATCTTGTATTTGAATGTCGGATGTTGATATTTGAGTGGGAAAGTTTCGGACTCGAATCATTTCAGAATGACACAAGTCTATCTCATATAGCATTTGAATACAAGATTCACTCCATTGAAATTGATTTATATTATTTTAGTATCTATAAACCAAAAATCAACTGTTTTGAATATTTTTTGTCCATCCATCAAGCAGCGCAAAATGGACGTCGGAAAGTAGTGAGTTGGTTAGATCTATGTTTTTAGACATATAAATTCTCGATCCGGCCATTTGATCATGATCTAAACATTAAAAACCCCTGCAAACTAATTTTTGTTAGTTTTCAAATGTTCTACACACCTTAAACTAACCAACTCAATATTTAGACCGTTCATTTTTTTTTCTCTACTTGATGCATGAGCAAAAGTATCTAAAATACTTGATTTTTAATTTATATATACTTGAAATAATATAAATCAACTTCAACAGAGTAAATCTTGTATTCGGATGATATATGGTTATATTTGAGTGAGAAGAATTCGGGCTCGAATCTTTTCAGAATTACACAAGTCTATATATTAAAAAATGAAGGGGAAAAAACCCTGTGCCCATCACAAATGCAAGGAAGCTGTACATCATAAACAATAGAAATAAGTTACTGAATAAGTTGGCTTCAAGGAATGCTTCAAGGAATGCAAGGAAATCCCTTGGAATGTAAAAGAGAACAAACTAGAATGAAACAAAGGCTCACCACCTTCAAAGAAAAATCACTCAACCACTTGTATTTAATTTATTTGCATCACTATCAAACTTCGATATTAACAAACAATTTAGCAAGAGCTCAATGTTTTCATGGACCTACTTGCATCAAGAATCAGCATATGCTTTCAAGAAGATGCATCACATCTCAAATAATCTATAATAAAGCAAGTACCTTCCACATTGGTTGCAGTAGCATATTTCTCGTCACTTGTTTCAAGACCATTTGCTCGGTTTAAGATGAAATCAATAGCAAACACACAGAAATTCGATGGCGAAACAAGAATGCAACTATTAGGCAGCAGTAATCAGATAAACCATTCAGAAGGCGAATACATAAACCAAAGAACAAAACCCATGATCTGGATCTCATGTGAGTACACTAAACAAACCATCCAGAATGCAACTACACCAACCAAAGAATGAGTTGAATCTAATGCAAGGACACTGAAGTTTCAGTTACATCATAATCGGGAACAAAACAAAGAGAGAACCAAGTTTGCAATAGCTTTTCCTTAAGTAATGACTGAATCCCATTTACAAGTATAATCTCCTCTCAACATTTCTATGATTGAGAGTACAATCTCCTCTCTACATTTCCAACCAACCACAAATGTTTGCCAGAGTCATCACACAAACAAAATCCAATGCCCAAGTGATGCCTTGATTTACAGCTCCATCAGAATTTAACTTGTATTATCATGCCAAGGAACTCCCAGTGCAACTTGTTTGCGAACAAAGGCCGTTATATTATAAGGTACTAGATTCTTGGCATGTATTGTGCGCGTCTCAAGTAAAACAATCAATATCTTGACATGAATTTATATGAAAAATCTATTTAGGTGGCATATAACATGTTTAAATATTTACTATATATTCTCAAAACAAGTTTATATAGCCCATTAATTGTGTGATCAAACATTTAATTTAATAACTTCTAGTTGATGTATAAATGTGGCATGCAAACAACTGTAAGCCAAGATTCAATGAGAGTCTTAATATATAGAATATGAGGAGGAAAAAAATTTCAACTGGAGAGTAGATTATCGAAGTCGTCTCCTAATGAAGAATGTATCCACTTATCACTCTTCCATATTGGTGGGCACAAGAGAGATCAAAGTGCAGAAGTTTGTAATAGTTAGGTGTATAAGAGAAAGGAGGCATCATTCCAAATTGCAGGCTACAAGGATTGTACAACAACAACAACAACTAGGCCATTTGTTCCAAGCATTGGGGTAGGCTACATGAACCAAAAGAGAATTACGCCGGATAGGGCACATGGATCAGCTTTCTCCACTCATTCCTATCGAGCAATATGCCTTCACTAAGACCTTTAGCTTCTATATCTTGTCGTATTACCTCCATTCATGTTTTCTTCGGTCTCCCCTGCACTCTTTTAACTTGCGTAGATTGATACGTTCTATTCGCCGGATTGATGCATGTGTAGGTCTACGTCGCACATGACCAAACCATCGTAGGCGGTTTCTTTCATCTTCTCTTATATAGAGGCTACACTTATCTTAGTATGAATTCCTCATTTCTCACGTTATCTCTCCACGTGTTATCACACATCCAACGAAGCATGCGCATCTCTACTACACTCATCTTCTAAGCATGATATCTCTTTATAACCCAGCATGTTGTACCATATAACAAAGCTGGCCTAATAGCAGTCCGATAAAATTTTCCCTTCAGCCATAATGGAAAGTTACAATCACATAAAATTATTGTTGCGCTCCTCTATTTCGACTAGCCAGCTTGAATCCTAAGGTTGACATCACTATCGATCTTCTCATTCTTTTGGACAATAAAATCTAAGTACTTAAAATGACTGCTCATCGATATTTCTTATTCATCTAATCTCACAATACTATAATCTCGGATTTCTTATTTACTGAATTTACACTCCATATACTCTGTTTTGGCCCTACTTAATCTAAAACCTGAGATTCTAGAGTTTGTCTCCATAACTCCAATTTGGCATTTACCTCAGCTATCGTCTGATCGATTAGGATAATATCATCAACAAATAACATACACCACGGTATCTCATCTTGAATAGCTCTAGTAAACTCATTCATCACTATGACAAATAAGAGGACTCAATGCAGATCCTTATTGCAGTCCAATTATGATAGAAAAATCGCTTGTTATGTCTCCACAAGTTCTGACATTTGTCACTACTCCATCGTACATATTCTTAATTATGTCAATATATTTGATGGGACTCCCTTTTTCATCAATGTCCACCATAATACCTCTTGGCGTCATAACATAAGTTTTTTCTAAATCAATAAAGACTATATGCAAATTTTTCTTCTTCTCTCGAAATCGCTTTATAAGTTGACGAAGCAAATGAATAGCCTCTGTCATCGATCGCCCCGATATGAACCCAAACTGGTACTTCAATAAACAACAATAAAATAGAAATTAGAGTTTCAAAGGTTGAAAGAAGACTCCTTTGAAAAAACATGGACTCTTGAGCCCGTTAAGACATAAGAGGCATCATATAACCATATTAATAATACTACTGAATATTCGAATGATATGAAGGGCATGGTAAGTGTTGGCAGAGAAGTGGAGGATATTGTAGTAAGTGAGATCATTGGGGTAAGGGACGAAGGTGGTGTTGAATTTCAATTATTAAAGGAAAAAAATGTCTAATTCTTGTCCCATGAAAATCACAAAGGAATTTTGCATGTGTGTGCAACATAGTGCTAACAGAATTTATAAAAGTATAAATTTTGAACAATTAAATATTTTGTTATAGAGAAAAATCAAGTTATAAAAAGCAAATCTTTTAGACAATATTCAGAAAATTATTTGGTATTATAAAATATTTAGATGAAGTTGGCCGAGAGAAAGTTGGAGAGGTTCCTGGCCAATATTATGAAAATCTAGATGAAAATGGCACATAGAGATGGAAAAAGAAAGCAAGGGGAAGGCAGAGGGGAGAGGGAGGGAAGGATCATGTATCCTATTGCATTAAATATCGTATTTGAAGCACGGAGGGTAAACATCAATAATGTTCATTGCATTTCAATGGAAGAAAAGAGGGGAAATATTTTAGATAGAGAAGAAGTGTGGAAAATACTCAGTGCTATCTTATATATGCCAACTGGATACTCACTCAAATGTAAAATTTAGCCAAATTTTACATAAAGTTTCAAGATAAAGGTTTAAACTCCATGACTGACCCAAAAAATGTTTAGTTATAACTCAATCAAGTTTAAATATACAAAAAAAAAAATTAATACACTGAAATAATCTTTCATGTTTTCTCTCCCAATAGCAGTGGTTGACTAGAAGCAAACCTCTTAAAATTGAAACCAGCAACCTTACTTGTAAGCCACCACTTTTTTCCCTGGAAATCAGAGATCATTATCAGAAAATATCAGTATATATATCTACTTGTGAGTAACATTTTTAAAAAAAAAAAAAAAAATTCATTTTGTAAAGCATCCAAAATGAATTCATATATTGCCACTTTCACCTTAAAATTTATATAAAAATGTTTTCTAGAATAATAAATTCATGAACTTAAACAACTGAGCTCTGCATATGATTAAGTTCTTTTCTGGGTATAAAGCAACAAAGGGAACGAGGACAGTCTCAATCTTTGTAAATTTATCAATCTTCTATGTCATAATGTACACCAGGTAATCATTCAATTTTCTGTCTATAAGAGAGTGTCTTCTACCTTGGTTTTGTTATGCACTTTGGCAGAAGGATCAACAAGAAATGCCTTCAAATGCTTGCAAACTTCTTTGGGTTTCTCAAGATTGACTGCATGCCCAGCTTTTGTGATGATTACAAGTTGGGAATTCTCCTCTATATGCCTGTAAATTTCAAAATGAAAACTTTAGCAATGTTATAGCAAAGAACCATATGTATGCACATGCCACATACCTCTTCAATCTGAAACCGAGTTCCAATGGAAATACTTGATCATTTTCTCCCAGATTAACAAGGTTGGCTGCAGGAAGAGCGAGAAACGTTCAGAAGCTTGTTCGACCTAGGGGCATAAGAAAGAATGATCTCTACTCTGCCCCAAGAGGGACAGAAACATGATGAAACATGCACTAATATATAAGGATTTGGTATATCCAATAAATTTCACACTAGGGCATTGCTGTCTCACCAACAGGTTAGTGTAGAGGTAAATAAGGAAGGCTAAATCATCGCTTGTGAATAAACTTCATATAAACTCGCTAATGTTAAAGGGATGGTAAATCACCTGACTAATCTTCGGGAGGTCTGATAATTTCCGGTCCTTGATCAAGGCATTTATCAACTCAGTTTTCTCTTCCACATAATCACTACACTTGACCTGCAAATTTCAAAAATTAAGCTTTGAAAACAACTTCCAATAGCAGCATAAACCTAATGCAAACAGACACCTTGCAATTCACATGTTATTAGGACCAATTTTCAAGTTTCAGCAAAAAATGAAAAGTAAAATACTTGATAGTTGCCACATGAATACTTCAATTAGGACAAAAGAAAATACCCACCCCGGGGGCGGGGGGTGGTGGTTTGTTGATTCTAAACTAACGAGACTTGAGGGCTTCAGGACAATTCAAACTCAATGTTAGGCTGCTTAAATTGAAAATCCCCTATGAATCTTGATCAACAACAATACTACAGATGAAAAAGAATATGTTTTAAAAGTTTCTTCTATGTCCATCCAAAAGATTCTTAAAATTACTAGTCGTCTATGAAGCGTGGACACAGGTATAGGACAGAGCACGGTACCATATGGACACAACCACTAGGCTAACTTAACACATGACTATAGCATGAATATGCCAAAAATTAGCGCACATATATTTTTGTATATGTGTATGTATGCACAATACTTGATGCATTAACGCGAATATAGGATACGAATGCAAAAATGATGAGTATGAGGATACATCATGGGCCTGGCAATAATAAACTAATACTTGTGCGTACGTTAATATGTATTACCTATAGCATGAATTTGTAAGGCTATAAAAGTCGAAAGAAAATATCATGATTTAAAATCTCGATATCAGTATTAGTACCGGTCAATGATTGATTTTTAGCATCAATATCAGCAGTCAAAATCGGCAATATCAATCATACTAGCAACATCGGCCCCAAATATCGACTAATATTATAAGTTTTAACATTAATATCATATCACCAACATCAAAACCCGATATAATATTGCCGATATATATCAAAATTGGCTCATATTTGAAACAATTGAAAATATTATCTCGGACATCACGACACGTGTTTCGAGTTATGTAATCAACATTCATATTTTTTTATTAAGAATCCCTTATTAAGAAATTAGATGATTATATAAATGCATACATCTACGTCTACAAATAATAAATTGTAAACCTATCATTTAAACATTAGATTAATTTTCAACTTCCATGTCATGGACAACTTGATGATATATCTCTGATACGTCTAAATACATTACAAATTTTAGAACACGTCAAAAGGAATATATGACATGTAGTCATAAAGTATCGGAGTGACCAAGTATAGGATGAGTATCCAATAGGGCATGTCTCCTTCAAAGTATCTATGCTTGACAGTGACTCGTAGTAGCAAGCACGATTTGAAGAATCAATCGATTGATCAAATGAATCAACTGACGACCAGATAGAATTGGTGGTATTTAATCAAAATCGGTCAATATTGGTCAATATCGGTCCATTTCATTTCAATTCTGATGGATTCCAACACAACTATTGTCAAATTATAATAAATTCAGCAGTATCTTTCGAATGCTGCAGCATAAAATTTGAGTAGTTGACAGTGACTCTGCCATTGTTTCCTGGATTCCATTGATTTTTTAATCCGACATCGCAAAGCAGTGGTGTCAAATCTTATTTTGCTTTCTCTGTCTCATGGGTATAACAATTATTCTTAAGTCCGAGAGAATCTTATGCTTAGTCTTACTAAAGATTAGAAATACTTTTCTCTCTCATTGATAATCCCAAAAAATAGAGGGAAAAATTAAAATTAGTAACCAACCGGTGAAATATTTGTAAAAAACAAAAACGTGCAAAGCTCCCCAGAAACTACAAGATAAGTATATCCATGGAAGGCTTGTTCACATCTAAGCTTAACCAATGGACATATAGTGTGGCCAGTACATTAACAGATATGTACATTTCTCTTTATAGGTAAGAATATTGATAAATAAACTGTATCTATACATTTCAGCTGTCTCCTTACCATTAGCTTTGTTTTTCAACTTCTCAACTGAATCTTTCAGGTGCATACTTAGTTATTTGGGCTCAGTGTGTTGCTCGTAATAGTGTTCTCTACAAACATATGATGTAGGCTACATGATCATCTTTCTCCATTCAGATCTATTACCAGCCACCTTTATGTTAGAATTAGCAGCTATATGATATATCCTTTTCTATTTCATCAATCCATATAATATTCCTCCAGAACTATCAGTGCATCATCTTAAATATGTAAGACATAAACAAGGAGTTGCACAAAATGGAACATCAAAATAGCATAAACCCTGTAAGATGCATGCTAACAGTCTTACAAAGACCGATGTGAATAAAAATGAAGAAATACCTAGATTAAAGATAGAAGCTACAAGACATGTATACATGAGGCCAACAATTCTGATCTAACATCCTCCATCAATCTCAAGGATCATATCCACCATATCCACCAGCAGACTTCAAAGGCAATTAATGATGAATTGGATGACATGGACAAATTCCATGCATAAAAGATGCAAGGGCTCTGAGAAGGCAAGTAGCTAGTATGAAAAGTAAAACATGGACCAAGTTTCAATCATGAGCTGAAGAGATGCTCTAGGCCCTTGTGCCAGAGAGATGCAGCAAAAACACACAAGTGGCAGCTGATGGGTCACGCAGAGATTTCAGTTCCACCAGGGAGAGAAAGGAAGATGAGAAAGCATTGCAGAATCCAGAATGAACTCAAGAAACATAACCCAGATGTAGAGTCCCAATGATGAGAAATGGTAATACCTAAAGGCATAGCAAGAGGCATACTGCAACTTGAAAGCAAAAAAGAAACTGTAGATGAGTCACTTGAAGAAGCACAAAGGACATCATCATCATATACGAGTTGGTGTCAAAGTCAGGTGTGCACCATCAGAGTCTTAGCTTTTCTCCACAGAATGGGATTGGCTATGGAGACCGGCAACCAAGCAGGTTGTGACCTTCAACTCTCCATGATTTGTCGTCAAATTCCTATAAGAGGCAAGTCAATCCTTGGCAGGATAGGGCATGACATAAAGCCTTAAAACTGATGTTTGGAAAAGCGAAAGCGCAAAGCGAAGCATTGAACCCTTAAAAATGGAGAAGCTTAAGCTTGAAGATTTTCATTTTTATAATAATCAGTATAACATATGAATGTATGCGTGCGTATGCACGCGCAAAGAACTTGACCCTTTAGCAAAGTGAAGCCAAGCTTCAAGACTTTCATATTCATAATAAAAATTATTTCATGGCCGTAAACAATTTAAAGAATTTCAAGATCATTTCAATATGAATATAATTTATCTAATTAAATAAAAACCATATATGGATCTAATCAGGGACGGCTCAACCTCTAGGCGAATGAGGCAGTCGCCTAGGGCCCCAAATATAATGGGGCCTCCAAAATTATAATGTAAATTACTAAAATAAGAAATATAAAATATAGAAAATATTTTTTGTTCGTTCAATTGGGCATGCCGGAGTGGTTATCGAACATGACTAGAAATTGTGGGGGCTTTGCCTGCCGGAGTTCGAATCCTGTCAACATGAGTCTCTTCCACTTTCTCAAGCTATATCCTTCACTCCCTATAACTATTTAATTATAATTAAAGAGGAGTCTTTTCCACTTCCTCAGCTGTCTTTTCCACTCTCCCTAACTATTTAATTATAATTAGAGAACTGACGACAGGAACTGCAACTACTCTATAGAAAAAATACGTTAGTAAAACTTGAATACAAAAACATGACTAAAAATTTTACATCTCAAAAAACTAGAAGAATAGTTTTTCAATAAAATATTGATTAAATAACATATTAGTTAAAATTAATTACTTTTTTAAAGTATATTTTAAAAGGGTCCATTTGAAATTTTCGCCTGAGGCCTCCCTAAAAATTGAGCCGCTCCTGGATCTAATTTATCTAATTTAAATGACAAAAAGGAGAAGAGGTGGTAATTAAGAGCAAATATTCTTAACAATAGAACTTTATGTGTGATTGATATTATAATTAAAGGTCTATATATGCAAAATCAATTCAAGAAATACAAACAATTACTCACCTGTATATAGTCTGCAAGAAAGCAGGAGGGAATGACACGTGGCGATCTGTGATGGGTCAGCTTCACGAGCTGCCGCAGCTTATCCGGCGTCTGCGGGACCAGCAGACTCGCCGCCTCCGACACGTCGGACACCACAAAAAGCCCCGCCGCCAGGTCCTCCTCCTCGAGGCAGACCCCGGCGCAGATTAGCACCACGCGGTCCACTGCCCTAGGGAACATCGCTGCTATCCTGTACCCCACGAACCCCCCGTAACTGACTCCAACCACTCCGGCGAAATGGGTCACCCCCACGCCTCCATTGCCGCCATTATGCTCGCCGCCTGAAAAGTTCCCGAAAAATTAATAAAATTAACAAAAGTTAGGAAACAATTTGTCTGAAAGGAGAGAATTTGTGTGGTGCCAGTTGTTGTAGAAAGGGAGGAAAATCGCTGAAAATGAGGCGGAAACCTGGAAAGATTCGGTCCGGTCGGGCTGAGGGGTGAAGGAACCGCCGAAGAAGATGAGATCGGGGACGTAGACGTTGAACCCGGCGCTCATCAGCGGGCCAATGTACGCGTCCCACTGCCACGTGGCGTTGGCGCCGAATCCGTGGATGAGGAGCACCGAGGGTAGCGCGGGGTCCGGCGACCGCGGGGACCAGCAATGGACGGAGGTGCCGTCGGCGAGGCTGGTGACGGAGTCGCGGAGGCCGGCGAGGGTGAAGGAGCGGTGGAAGCACCGGTCCCTTTGGGCGGTGAAGCTGAAGCAGGATGCCATCGGGAGCGGGGGCGGTGACGGGACTCCGGGAAGATCCCAGGATCAAGGGAGAAGGGACAGAGAGAGTGGAGGAGGGGGGACGGGATTTAATTAAAGAGGAAGGAGGGAACAGCGGGGGATGGGATTAATCACCACAAAAACCATTTTTTTACTAACTTTGGACAAAAACTGGTAACCTACTTTCGTTAAGTTTTCTGTCCCCTTTTTTTTTTAAAATTTAGGTTTTGATTTAAGGGAGTTTTGTTTTAGGCTTTATTTATGAGCTCAAATCTAATATTTACTAATATATCGTTGTCGGGCGGTAGGAAACCGATCGCGGCGGCGACGAGAGAGAAGGGTGGAGAAGGGGGGGAGAGTGTAACCCCAGTTTTAGATGTATATAATCGATAGAGTATAAATATTAGATTTGACCTTCTTGGTAGTCAGACTAAGCCCGTTTCAGTTTTAAATATTATTTCTCAATATTTTGGATTTTTTTCAAAATTTCTAAAATTTTTCTGCATTATTTTGAAAAATCTCCACAATTCGTTGTCGACCGGTATAGCTGATCGATTTCATAATTCTTAATTTGTCAATGAGATTGAATTTCTTAAATCTGACTTTATATTGTTTCTCAGTATAATATTTTCTATTTTATAAAATTTTTAAAAAATTTTATGAATTAGTTAAATTTATCGAATATAATATTATTATTATTTTATTGATTCTTTTCTTTCCTTTCTTTCACCCCCATTTTCTTATTTTATTTTTATTTTTCTTCTTTTTCTTTCTTTCTCTTTCTTCCCTTTTTTTTCTTTCTCTTTCTTCCTTTTTCTTCCCCCAGCTGCTCCCCTCTTCACCCCATGCTGCCGACCAAGCCCCCTCACCATCACCATTACCATCATCATCACCTGCCCATTTTCCTCTCTCATCTCCCCCACCTACTCCTTAAGACCTCTTCCTTCATCTCTCCCATATCTCTCTCTCTCCCCCCCCCCCCCCCCCACTCACACTCTTCCCATCCTCTCTCCATCTCTCTTTCCCTCTCTCTTATTTTGGATCTGGTTCTGGTTCTCTCTTTCTCTCTCTAGGCTCTCTATTTCTCTCTCTAGTTCTCTTCTGCTCTCTCTCTCTCCTTTTCTTCTTTCTTCTTACTGGGTCACATTCATACCCAAACTCGTACCCGAACCCGATTTGCACCCACATTCAATTAACTCAAATTCGTTAGGTTTGAGTTAACAGGTTCAACCCAATAGTGACCCGGTCAAATAAACTTCAGTCCAAACCCGTAATGAGCATTTCAGATCCTTTAAGCATTCGATTCGATTTTCGGCTGATAACATCGCCGTTCGGACTCCGATTTACATGATTGTCGAGTCGTTGCAATCATGAAGACTAGAGCTACGTGTTCGTGTCAACCGATGTGAGTGCTTTTTACTCTTTTTACAATAAATCATGTTTTAACAAATTGCATTGTATTATGTATCGTTCATATATTGGTTATAAATTGTTTTAAATATTAAATTAAATTAATGTGTTGGTGCTTATTTAACTTGTTATATGATTGAGAAATTCCTGTAAGTGTTAATTCGGGAATCTTGGATATGGTTGTGAAGAGTTTGAATTAGATTAACTATGCATGATTGTAGTGTAATATTGATCAGGTTAATGTTATAGGAATATTGGGATCATCTTGTTATATTAGAAGTTGTTCCTGTTATCGTGTTTATCAAAAAATATTTTTATCGTGTTATCCGTGTAATCACTGTTATTGATTAGACTCAGTATCTATGTAAAATTAACACTAGATAATTGATACCGGGGTTGGGGAAACTGAAAGGAGACATCGTTTCTATTTTGGATTGATATTATTTGTCGTGTTGGGTACCTGATGGTACTGTTATTGTTGGCACTTAGTGGTGTTGGCTCGGTTCTGCAGGACCAAGCACTCGTGTGGCCGTAGTTCCGGGTATGCACAGACCCACCCAAAGCACGAGAACAAGATCGGGCACTCGTGTGACCGTAGTTCTGGGTATGCACGGACCCACCAAAGCATGAACAAAGTCTCCACCGCAGTTTCAAATAACATCACATTAAATCACCCAACAATGATGATACCAGGAGCTTGTGTTATTTGAGCATTCTCTCGTTCGAATAATGGTACCCGCATACCACGTTCGAATGATTTCTACAAAGGTGCGGGCCCCAGTATGAACTACCAGTGATATGGGACACTGAAAGGGAATGATTTAAATATCAGGTGATACTGATTATTATTATTATATAATCTTAAAAATGTTGTATAACAAATACCTGTGTCATGTCTCTGTATTTTAAGTGCCATGAAATGATAACCCTCGATACTGTATGCTATCACACTGGTGATATACCGATTGCTCACACGAATTCGTGCAAGATGTTTTCACTGCTTTCTTATTACTTGTCATGAAATGATGAATTTTTGACATATGTAATCTAATTCAGAATGACTTCACTACTATTTGGCTAAGCACGATTTGTTATATACCTAACTGCTACTTAACTATTATATGATATTTCACTCGTGATATAGTTATATTGTTCTACTTGTATTATAAACATATTATACTACTGTTTCTTCATTTTACCACTCACTAGGTCGCTTATTGACGACACTGAGTTTGCATGCTCAGATCCGGATTTTGAGACTCCACAAGATCAAGAATACTTGGAGCATCAAGCAGAACTTTAATGGTAGATTGAATTGCCCGTCTGAAGCCTGTGAGGATCCCCTTGCTTTTTTTTATCGTATCTTTTGTTGTATAAATCTCCACTCTGTATATATTAAGTACTTGTAAATAAAGTCAGATTTTTGTGTATATATTATGTTTATTTCTTATACTGAGACTTAGTATGTATACATGTGGAGTATTCTCCTCAAGTATATGCATCGTTGACTCTCGTCGCATCCCCAACGCGATGTATTTTGAGAAGCATGGCGTGACAGAGAGAGATGAGAAGGTAAAGGAGAGCTAGAGAGAGGAGTGGGGGAAGAGGGAAGGCGGGGAGAGGGGAATAGGCGGGGAGAGGGGAAGAGGGGAGAGCGAGAGAGCGAATAGAGGTGGGTAGATGGACGGACAAAATTTGTGAAAGAGTCATGGGAGAAAACCTCACTTCAATCGGTTTTGAATATACTCATTCAATTAATTTTAGGGAATTTTGGGCAGAACGACATATAGTAAAACTTAATTAGGGAAAGCATTAATTACAATTTTTCTTCGCCTGCGCCTCATTTTTTTTTTTTTTTTGCGGGGGCTAGATTGCAAACAAGTGTTTGACTGGTGGTTTAATCACAAAATTGCAAAAAACTAAATTATCCCAATTTTATCATTTAACTGATCACGATCGCAACTGAAAGCGCTCCATAAGTATGATTGCGACTTTGTGAGAACTGCGACTGTAACTTCGACTGTGATTGCGATTTTAGGACTGCGACTTTGTAAGAATTTTGTTCATGACCATTGTCGCAGTTCTAATGACTGTGGTTGCAGTCTTCATGGTCATAGTCGTCATAAGGACTGCGACCATCTCTTCTCTCACTGTGTAACTCTTTTTTAAAACTCTAGTGCGACCTGAATCACAGTACGTACACAATGTGAACACTTGGCTTCTTTATAAGGATTGCGATCGTGATCGCACTCATGCTTAAAATTACAAAAGTTTTCATTAGTTATAAAAACTATGATTATGATCGCAATACTTTAGTATATTTTTTAAAAGACTGCGATCTTAATCGTAGTGAGTACATAAATGTGAAAATTAGCGCTCTCTATCAGAAGTGCGACCTGGATCGCAATCATGAGTGAACTCATATAGTTCTTATTATTTATAAAGATTGCGACCACGATCGCAGTATTTTAAAATAAAAATCTGCTAAACATATTTATCATGCGACCTTGGTCGAAATATTGACTTAAAATTAAAAACAATTAAACAGTATAATTCAGTATAAAAAACTAAATTCCTTCAACAAAAAAATTATTTCCTGATACAATAACTTGTAGTGGGAACTAATGTAAGTATACCCAGAATGGAGGTGAATAGGTGTATAACAATCTAATGACAAATGATGCGAAATTAAAACTAAATTGCAACACACTTAGTGTTACCAAAGAGTGTAGCCGAATTCCCGGTGAAGGGCTCTGGATTATCTCCTCTAAATTCTTCTAAATAAGAGTTGAGGTGCTATATGAAGCTCTCTTGGTTCAACACAAGTATGGCACACAAACAATACCAAGCATATAAATAATATGAGCAATATGAATCAATGCAAAATATAAAAGAGAGAGAGAGTTAAGAGATAGTGGATCAATCACAAACACAAAGATATGTTTCGAGGTTCGAGCCACTGCTCTACGTCCCCGCCTTCACACAAAAGGATTTTCACTAAATCGTCCACACAGGACTTTCTACACATGGAACCTCCACTGAAGATTTGGGTAATACAAATTAGGAGTACACAACTCCTCTCTCCAACAAATACAACCTCTACACAAGAGGTAAGACACTAAGCCACACAAGATCAATCTCATAATAGAGGGATAGGGCACTAAGCCAAACAACAACAATCACCTCTCACTAGAGGGATACCAACACAAACTCCTCCATAATCACCTCTACACTTAGAGGGATACCAACAAAACCAAACTCCTCCACAATCACCTATACACAAGAGGGATAACACAAAGTAAAGAAAGATTACAACTCTTGGTGGTCTCAACAACCACAAACTAATTTTCCCATAAAAATAATATCCTAATAAATAGGACAGATAGATAGCTCAAGTATGAGAAAATAAAGTGTTTGGAATAAAGAAAATACTTGAAAAAAAATCTCCAAATAGATATTGAAATCAAGATCAAAAATCAATTCCCAAAAGACTCTCTTTTCTTTGAATGTTTCAACACTTTAAAAACAAATAAAAATAAATTTTTTAACCACAAAAACTCTTGTTGAAAAACACTTGAAAGATAGAAATTTTTCTCTTCTCAATCTTTTTGAAATCAGCTCAAAAGAAGGCATATATAGCCTCTTAAAAATCTACCTGTTGGCAGTCTGGAAAGGGCAAAATTGCCCTTCCGGTCGACCGCCCCGTTGACCAGCCAACCTGACCGTTGAGCCACCGGTCGACCGCTCGGTCGACCAAGACCAGAACCAGATAGCAGTGCTCTCTGGCCGGTCGACTGCCCGGTCAATCGGGGTCAGATCCAGTGAGCAGAACTCTATGGACGGTCGACCGCCTGGTCGACCGGCCCACTAGCCAAACATGCTGTACACGTTTGTGCACATCGGTCGACTGGACCGGTCGATCGACTTCTGCCTCAGTCGACCGGACGGTCGACCGGCAGAAGATCAGGTCACTCTATTTAAGAGATTAAAAACTTATCTTTTTATCTTCAATTAAATCTCATAAAAACACATAAATTTCACAAAGATATGTTCTTATTAAATCTTTGAAATACAAATATGTGTGACCAAAATTCAACACATATTATAAACAATTTGAACTATTTTTGTGATATAGAAATTAGGCTTTAAACCAAAATCGATATTTTTCAAAACTTGAATTTTTGAAATGAAAAACTGTTTTCTCTAAAACTCATGTAAATGTAAAAACATGATATTAAAATAACTTTGAAGCATATTGTATATGGATAGAATTCAATATACATATAAGAATATATATCTATGTTTTTGACATTAAATCCAAAATCCGGTTGAACCGAAAACCAAAACCAATAAACTTGAAACTTTTGTGTGTGTGAACTTGAGCATATCAATACTATCTACCTTAACACAAGATCTAAATAATTTAAACTAAATACAAACTGAAGTTTTCTTGTCTCCAAGCCGACTCGATCAAACGCGATCCAACGAGCTTGACTCCAACTGAGTGCTATATGCGATCTTGACGCGCGAGCTCTTGAATCCACATGTGAAAGCTCCAATACTTCTTTGTTGAAACTAATCACCTACTAATATCTTCGTCAATCACTGAAACTATTTAAACACAAGATTATTAGTAAACTATAACTACATGAGTTAATCATCATCAGAACTAGAGTGAAGGGTCTCTGGGCCAACAACTAATTCATTTTTACAGTGCATGTAGATTTATTGCGATTTTCCGTACAATTTACACCGACAACACTTCATCTTCCTCTTTGGTGATGCACCCCTGTTTTCAGTTCGATTTTTTTGGGTCTTCCTCGGGGATGTTTAACATCAGGCGACAGTATTGCTGGGTTATCAGGGATCTCATTATCATCAATACTCATCAATATAGGGTGTATAGATTGACGGTAAGAAAGACAAAATCGTAAAAATTAGGAAAAATTGATCATAATAGTCATACAGAGCCTTCAAGGCTACTAATAGAAGCTGCAACATGAGAATAGTTATGGGAATCAATTTGCTGAGATTCAGTATAACTGCGACAGTAGTCGCAACTCTCAAAGTAACAAACAATTTTAATTATAAGACTGAGACTTTTATTACAGTCTTTGTTATATGAAGTCATTGTTAATCATAAAAGTCGCAGTCCAAAATTTTAGTTATAAGACAGTGACTTTGATTGTTGATTTTTGATGAATTATTTGTGAATCAAAATTTTAGGTATAATTCTTGGATATGTAAAGCGGGCAGATCCAAATCAAACAAAATGAATCAAAATAATCATCTGATACAATTAATTCATCAAAAACCTAAAAAAAACGATCAACAAAATTGAAATATGAACTAGATTAGTACCTTTAAGATCACAAAAGGATTAATAAGAAAAATAACAAAGGTGACATTTAAAACTTAACCTGATCCGAAGCAATCGCCATGGCGATAAAAAGATTAGGGCGACGAAATCAAAATCGACGAAGGCTGAGATGATTGATGAAGAAGATCGACAAAAAAAAAAATAGATGAAAAAAGCCAAAAAAAAAAACTTAATCGGCCAGATCTTTTTGAAAATTGAAAAAGTGAAAATATAAGTTAGTTATACAGTAGGATCAAAATTGAAATGGACAACATGCTGACGAGGAATGAGGCTGAGGTGGGGGAAAAAATGTAATTGAGGCTTTCTCTAATTTTATTGAAAAGAGAGTAGTCCAATGCCATTTTTCTGTTAATGTTATTATATCTTATAATCTAATTTTACTTTACAATTGTCAAAATTCTAAAAATCACGGCGGTCGGGGCACCCCAAGCTGGGTCAGCCCAATTTGAGTGGCTCATAAGATCAAAAGCCTAAAAAAAACTGGAAGACTACCTTTCCAGCTCATCACCTGGGAAGGAGGGTCCCACAAACGTTATAAAAACTGGTGCCAGATATGTGGGGTCATGTGGGCCACACTAGCACCCACATATCATCTTGCTGGTAGTACAATCTAAGTATACTTACTAATAGTTCAAATAGCACTACTCCACACGCATAATACTATTTGTACTACTAGTACTATACCCGTAGGCACCCTGATGCAAATTCACAAAGCCCCTTTGTGACAACGGGTGAAAGAGGCGACTGGACCCACAAGCTCTTGACCTAGCAATAAATACACCTACAGTACCAGCAAAGTACTTTCTAGAAATCCTAGCAACTTCTATTTCAGTTTGGGAGAATCACGTTGGACCAGGTTAACTTTAACTTCCAGGTCCCTTTCCTCGTACCCCTGAGCAAAGGCCTTGCCGGTGATATGAGACATGTCCCCCTCATCTGAGTCCGATCTGCTAATTACTTTTTGAGCAACTAGAAAATAATTCTTTAATCAGAAAGAATTCAGTGTAACTGTAAAATTCCAGAAGTTTTTACAACTCATTTAAAAATTTGATCCTTTTCTGACTCTATCTGTAGCTCACCAGAGGCTCAAGAAACAAATAGACCGTAATCAGAAAACGCAACATGCCATCTTTGTAGCACCTTCTATAGGGAAAGAAAAGCCATAATCGTATTACCGCTGTTTTTATTTAAATTCTCTGAAAAAGGAAACAAAGGAGAAAAACAATAAACCAAAATTAACAAGGGAGAATACATGAGACATAGTGAAGGCCTGCTGATTCATTTAGAGCTACCCCGTAACTAACAATCCCAAAAAACTAATTCTTCAAGCTCCTAGATGTAAAGTGTTGATGAGAGAAGAAGACAAGCAAGAAGAAACTCAAGAACGTCATAGGATAGGCTGGGCGCTCGCAGGGACTTTGACGATATAGATGACCGTCTCATTTCCCAGAATGCTACAGTAAATTAAGGATTAACAAAGAAAAATCTCATCTGCTGATAAATATTGGATACATACTCACAAGCATTTACATCTCACTTGAAAACAAAACAACACTTAAATTCCTAACTTATTGATGATATATAAAAAGGCAGTACAACAGCCCAAATAGCATCAATTTGGTGATGCCTTTCTAATGTATTTATTACAAGTTAATTCAAAGCTTTGTCAACATCATCAAAAGCATGCTTGTAACACAAGCAGCAGGAACCCTTAAAAAGCACGGGGAAGGAAGTGCAAAGGACTCTGAGCAAATAGCCTCTCCTAGCTGTATATATTGCCCAAACAAACAAAAGCAAAATCTCAGAGGAAGTTCAGAATGTCCAACGACTTTGCATCAACCATCTGCTCATCCTTGAATTCCTCCCTGAACACACGTTATATTGAAAGTATAATTAGAAGGCAGTCACAACATGCATCTGGGGTAAGTTACAAGTAAAAATGTTTTCTAGGTGGATGTCTCTGCTCAGTAGGTACGAAACATCAAACTGTGGATGAAAGATTAACATTAGCATCTCACCCAAAGTGTCTTTACTGCGAGTATATATATACTGCGAGTATATATATATATATATATATATATATATATATATATATATAGAGAGAGAGAGAGAGAGAGACTTGTGTCCTTCTAAAAAGATTTGAGCCCGAATCCTTCCCACTCAAATTCAACCCTTCGACATTTGAATACAAAATCCACTCCGTTGAAGTTGACCTATATTATTTCAAGTATCTATAAACCAAAAATCGAGTGTTTTTAATATTTTTTTGCTCATCCATCAAGTGACGCAAAATGGACGGCAAATGGACGGCCGAAAGTAGTGAGTTAGTTAGTTCTATGTCTTTCGACATACAAATTCTCGATCCGGCCACAAACCAATTTTTGTTAGGTTTCAAATGTTCTACACTGTTAAACTAACCAACTCACTATTTAGGTCGTCCGTTTTCCCCCAACTTGATGTATGGGCAAAAAGTATTTAAAACACTTGATTTTTGGTTTATAGATACTTGAAATAATATAAATCAACTTCAACGAAATGGATCTTGTAATCGAATGTCAGATCTTGCTACTTGAGTGAGAAGGATTCGGCCTCGAATCCTTCCGGAATGACACAAGTCTATCTATATATACACAAGTCTATCTACATAGAGAGAGAGCGACTTGTGTCATTCCGGAAGGATTCAAGGCCGAATTCTTCACACCCAAATACAACCCTATAATATTCGAATGCAAGATTTACTCCGTTAAAACTGATCTACATTAGTTAAAAAGAACTAAAAATCAAAAATCATGTATTCTGAATAGTTTTTTGCTCATCCATCAAATAAGTGCAAAGGGAGTTAAATAATAAGTTGGTGGTCAGTTTAACGGTGTAAAATATTTAAAATCTGACAAAAATTAGTGTGAGGGTTTCTAAATGTTTAGATCATGATGAAATGGTCGGATCGAGAATTTGTATGTCTAAAGATATAGATCTAAGCAATATGCTATTTCGGCTGTCCATTTTGCATCTACTTGATGGATGGGCAAAAAATATTCAGAATACATAATTTTTATTTTTAGTTACTTGAAATAATGTAGATCAACTTCAACAGAATGGATCTTGTATTCGAATATCGTAGGGTTGTATTTGAGTGAGAATGATTCGTCCTCGAATCCTTCCAGAATGACACAAGTCTCTCTCTCTCTCTCTCCTCTCTCTCTCTCTCTATATATATATATATATATATATATATATATATATATATATATATATATATATATATATATATATGAAAAAATAGATTTCTAGTGGGTCAAACAAACCTTTTGAGTTGGGTCTCCATTGCCTCAACAGCATCCTTCTTTAGCTCCTCCAGATCCGCTTTAGCAATTTTGAGCTCCAATTCTTCCTCGTACTTGGGAAGATCTTCCTTCCGAATGCCAAGCCTAATTCAAATTTTCACAATACAACAGAGTGAGAGTGCAAACTAAGACTTGTATGTGAATGTAACAAAACATAAGGGAAAAAACTTGTAGAGTATTAAATGCTTGATCTATAACCATATACATTGGTTTATGCATACTATAAGGCAGCAAAGTGAAGCTTGCATATCTGCTTGGAATTATTTTGAAATGTGGTCATTTAATTATATGAATTCATGTAGGTCTATATGAATCTGCAATGTGCTGGAGTGAACATAGGAGTGAAGACATGTTGAATTATACAAAAAACTAAAGTGAAATGGAAAATATTTAATGGACATCAATAATTCATACAGGGGGACAGATAATTTGTGCACAAATTTCTTTTGGACCAGTCAAAGAGTGTGTGTGTGCGTGCGCGCGTGCGTGCGTGTGTGTCAGGTCGAAGCCTCTGAAGCAGTACTTACTTTTTGTTGATTTTATCAAACTCAGCATGGAGGAGGGCCATGCACTTTTTGTCAGACCTTAAAAGTGGCTTCTTAATCTCCTTCTCGACCTTATCCAACGCTTCCATCATCATAGCCTCAGCACCAAGGTTATCAATAAGACCGCTCCTAGAAGAAAGAGAAGAATTATGGAGGCTTCAATAACGAGAAATATATAAAGTGTCTTGACAGAAAAATAGGTTGGGTTCTTCGAGGAGAAGATCCATATCAGATTGGTGTGAATACGACATGAAATATGACAAAGTGTAATGGTATAATTTTGGTTTTTCCTTTTAACATAAATACCAAAACAGTTGATGATAGTGGAGGTTAAATAAAGATTGTGCAAATCAAATCTCAATGCAATTGTATTGCTGCATTGGTCCCTACACCATGTGAACTTGAATCAGCCTTACCATTAACACTCTCAGCAAGTAAACATGTCAAACTCGATAACTAATATTTCCAGAAGTTTAGCATAAGCTTTAGGACCTCATTACGAGATCGGCAAAGGCACAGGCTGCTGCTAATGGCTGTCACTGCAGCCTAACACATGGACAATCAGGACTGACCATGACCGCAATTTCCTGATGCTTAGATGACATGACATCAACAATTTCCGCATGCAACTAGATATGATCATCATTTTCAATGACCCTTGAATATGCTCCTTGTTACTGATTTAACAGAAAAAACTGCTTTACTTTCTAGTAGTTACCATCTTATCTCGTAGTTCTGACTCCCAGAAAAAATAAATAAATAAACAAACGCCAAGCAAAAGAAGAACTACAAAAAAGACAGTAGCGGTTAAACCTACATGAAACAAAAACATTGTCCAATTAGGACAAGGCTTAAAGTAATGTGTTTAGGGTTCTAGGATTGCATCCCTTAAGCATCTTCAAAACCAATAAACCAAAAAGGATATTATAGAACTTCGCTGCACATTTCAGTTACACTAATCCTTAATATTTCCCAATGTTTTGTATGTGAAGGACCTTGAAACTGATCAATAAGTCGCAAAAAGAAAGACCTGTGACATGCTACAAATAATCAAATGTTGAAAGCTGAATTGCTTGCATTTGTCTGCAATAGCTGACAAATGACTATAATCAGTACAATCAGTAATGTGTTTTGCTAAAAATTAGAATTAGTTAAACAAAAGAATCATGACGTCCACTGCAAAGTAAATATGGAACCATTTCTGCAAATCCACATAAGGTAGGCTTGAATATTTTTTTTTCAGTGATTTTTTTCCCCCAGAAAAAGGCCATCAGTGTATTCTCAGATACAGTGAGTTAATCATCAAATTTGATTTAGAAGTTAAAACCATCTATGGAAAAACTGAGACTTTCTTACCTAAAAGTTTAGGAAGAAAATTCCCAAGCCAACATAACATAATAATCATATGGCAAGTTTTAAGAGGAATAAAACGATCAAACAACAGTGAAAGTTGGATAAGAAACCACCACTGACCAAGCTAATGCTATCACATACTTCATGTTTAATTAGAATTCATATTTTATATATCTAAACTAGAAAATAAGCACATTAACATAAAATGCTACCAACTTTCCAAAGTATATCAATAGCAGTAGAACATACTTGCTTCGTATTTCCTTTAGTGTCAACAAGTAAGTTCTAGCATCAGGAATGTCTTGTGTTCGTTGTTGGATGGTGTACTGAAACTTTTGAGATTCTGAATACAGAACAGCCCTGCACAAAGAATATATGATGTAAAAATCACATCCTTGGATCATGGTAATTGAGCACATAATGAAGTTACATGTCATACAAAAGAGGAGAAATCAATAATACTAGCATACAGCATAATTAACAGTGAAATATAAACCAAACACAAACAAGCACCTAGAAATAAATAAGCTGCATATGAGATGACATGTTCAAAAATTAAGATGGGACAAAAAGAACATCTCCTGAAAACTTATATTGAATAATATAAAAGACAAATGAACTTTTTGAGTATAGATCAGGACTGCACGAAGAAAATACTATGCATACATCATTTTCCAACTCCCTAGATCATTGAGTCAAGCAAATAGTGGAGACATTTGCCATACAAATTAGAGAAATAGAGCCAGCATACAGAACTACAAAATCGTCTTCTCAAAGCAATAATATAAAATACAGAAGAAAATTGTTGAGAATGTTCTCTTTGCAGTTCTTTTTTTTTCTTCTTTTGGAGAGTAAGGGCTTCTACAATCTTTCAATCATCAGGAGGCAACACTCAATGCACCTCCTTGGACCCCATCTTCTAATCCACAGGCATGAATATAAACCACACCAGATAATTAAAACTAATGGGCACACTTTCATGATCAAACAAGTGATGTAATCAGCATATATGTGATGATGTTATCAAGAAGCGACTCTTCTTGCCAATATAATTGGTAAATAACTGGAAAGCTTTCCATTGATACAGATACAAGATACTGGCACGACATGATATGTTACGCAGATACCACAGTAATAAAATAACAGATAAATATGCATATAGCACAGAATAAGATGGGTAAGAAAATCAAATATATGAAAATCTAACTTTGAGCCTATTATATTTAAACGGGTATATTTATAAGGGTATGAATACACGTTAAGTTTTTTATGTATTTAACTTTTAACATTATATACGCAAAAATTAATGCTACATGGGTTTATATACAAACAAATAAATATTTCTGACTATGTAAAAATCAAAAGTTCAGAGATTTGGATCCAGAAATCCAAGTTAATAACCATTTAACTTGTGTAGTTAATCCAATCTACACCGGGACTACAAACTTTGTATTAAATCTCCAAAAGTAGATCTAACAAGTCTCCCACCCTCTATTTGCAATGGGATATGAGCCATAAATTTAAAAGGAAAAATAGCTAGTACTGAATAAAACTTAAAGTTTGTAGTCTAGCTCAAATATTTACATAAATACTTCAAAGGGTTTGGGTTTGTATTCTGGAATCCCAACCCAATACCCATTTACCCACTCCCCTATCCATTTAGCCCTATCCCAGGGTTCCACAAAGATGGGGCAGTTCACATTTCATTGGTGATGCTAGTAGTGGTGACATGTAAGATTACCTACCTCCCTCTCCAACTGGTTTCAATGGAAAATGAACTAGTGTTTAGCGAAAGGCATCTTCTTCCCTTTGGTTTTAAGCAATAGAGACTGGATCTGGGTGTATCCGACCTGAACTCATATATAGTTATATGTACACATGTCCATTAGTTCATAGAATGATTTCTCCACTCAGGATAAACCAGATAGTATTTAACTTGTGCTTTGGCCTGCTAAAAGCATACATGAAGACTGAAACTTTACTATAGTCTATATGTATTACTTAAAGGTATAGATAGCAAACACAAAAAGAAAAAAATTGCCTAATATTTCAGCATGCTGTTTTTTCCAAAATTTGTTACTTTCCATAAATTTCTCTACACCTGCCTTAAATTTTCTTTTCGAAGCATTTGAAATGTCACAGATGATCACAAATAGTGGTTCAGTTTTTACTCTTTATCTCGACCAACATGTATTTTCTGATTCACAGAATTCCAGATTTTTTTCAATTAGAAAAGACTATGAATACTCTCTCTCTCTCTCTCTCTATCTCTCTCTCTCTCTCTCTCTCTCTCTCTCTCTCTCTCTCTCTCTCTCTCTCTCTCTCTCTCTCTCTGTGTGTGTGTGTGTGTGTGTGTGTGAGCGCGCGCGCGTGAGAGAGAGAGAGAGAGTTGAAAAACAAGCTCCAATATCTATACATGTAGTACAATGTCAATGCCCTGTTTCTGTGACAAAGCAACATTTGTATCTCTCTCCACAAAGCATTGGCCTGTATTTAATGTTTTATAATACTGAACTCAAAACTCAGTATGGGACCTAAGCAAACTATTTAACTAAATGTAATATGCTAACCAATAACTTACCCCATCTCACGCATCAGTATTTAACATTATCAAGTCTAGGCTTAGGTTCCTTGAACATAACACCATATGCCACATGCGCAAACAATTATCACACTGCTGCTGCTATGTTAAATATTAAAAAAAATTATGACAGTGTAGTATTTGTTCATTTGTGTACAGCTTTTGCAGCCAAGAGCACCAAAAAGTACACACATGCAAACTCCACACAATAAAATAGCCCGTGAACAAATAAACCCCCAGAGCTATAACACAAAAGTTACAAATTGAAGCTTGATCACTGTTTTGTAACATGATTCAATTTAGCTCTTTGGCTTATCTGTGTCCAAGAGATGAATGTGATTCTCTATCTGCAGCAAATCGTATCTACTTATTTACCCACTCTTGCCTCATTTAGGGGAATCTTAATGCTTTCTCCTCAGTTGCACAAGCTAAGGTTATATAGCATCATGGTTCACCGTCGCGGTCTCGGCCGCCAACTCGGCGGGCACTGAGACGGATCGGTCTCGGTGACTCGGATCGGTATCGGGCGATACGCGCAAAACGCTACATAGAAAGCTAAAAAAATTCTGAAAAAATCACGATAAATCTTAAAAAATGTAGACATCCACATTCATGTATCACATGTCCAAAATATATCACCTAGCACACTAAACATAAAGCGAAAGTATAAATACACGCGTCGTCGGTAGAAGCATATCAAAATACATGCACAATACAGTAAATTGAACAAACTACATTCATAAATACATGCTAATGTAGTTATTTCCACATTGAATTGCGATGAGGCACAAAATTATCATCATAATGCTGAATCGACCGAGTCAATTCCGATTCTCGGCCTAATCAGTCTCCTCTGAGTTGAGTTGACCGACTCGTGACTCGGAGTCTCGGACTCGTCTCAGAGTGGGCCGAGACGGATACGACTCGGCCGACTCGTCTCCGACTCGGCCGAGTCTTTGAACCATGTATAGCATGGCCCTCTCTTGCTCATAGTTACCTATGCACGGATCGGGGACCAATTCATAGATGACTGGCCATCAAGGCAGGTGACAGTAACATCTTGATCAATGCTTTTACAGAGCTTTCCTGACTAGCGTCATACACCCCATCTGAGTATAATTTGATAGGAAAAGGGTTGAAAATAATGATGAACGCTTGGGCAGTGCTCTGGCAATCAATAACTGAATGAAATAATGATAAGTTCTGTGAAACTAACAATTTATTACTTCTAGTCGCTGATATCTTTAAGACTATTTTATAAATTATTTTAAAATGTTATTTCTTAATGTACAACAAGTGCGAAAAAGTGTGATGTGAAGGAATTGGTTAAACATAACCTTTTGTATTAAAAAGGTTCAGCATTTCTGTAGGTTTCCAAGTATTTGCAGAATGTAGAATATGAATTAATGACTTGATAATCTAGCTAACAAGATACGGCTCCCACACAAAAGTGAAGTCTAAGCACACGCAAAGAGATTACGCTAGAAAAAAGGGGAAATCATCATAACCAGTATGGATTTACATGGTCCAAAAACGAGGAGTGTTTTTCTCCCATGATCAATAATCTAACAATAGATTAGAGCTGCAAAGGGGTCTGGATAAAGGCCAAAATATACGGCATGCCTGCACAATCTCAAGCTACATACATGCCTTAACAGACCCTAACAACTGTCCTTAATTTTAACACTTTCTTCTCACCATGATATGCCCCCACACAAACTTCCAGATTTGACAAAAGAAAATTAGAACAAGAATAGTAGAGGACACCATAACATAAATGAAATTAACCATTGCAGCTGTACTTTAAAACATAACAAGGACTTACTTTTCTCTTACAGTCTTCATAACCTTCGCATACTGACTCACTGCATCAAGATCATTAGGATCAATTGTAATCTTTTCCTTCCGAAGTATCCCAATGGCTGTCTCAAATTTGTTCTTCACCTCATAAAAGATGCTTTTCAACATCTCTTCCAGTAGAAACAAATGTCATCAATAGCATGACATATAATAAAGAGATGATATGAAGAATCTAAACCAGTCCAAAAATAAAAATAAAAATAAAAATAAAAAAATAAAATTGAAGATGTGTGAACAGTTCTAAAAGTTAAAAATCTACAGCTTAGATGCATAACTCCGTCACGCAAAAGCACTGTTTTTTAAACTGGAAAAATTCAACATACAGTTATAGGTTCGCATAGCTAATTTAGGAACTATATGCAGAAGTCCACATCAATATATGCAAACCCGATTTACATCACCATGATAGAGAAACTATGTACCATCGTAATAGAGAAACCAATTTGCATCAAATATGGTCCAACATAAAAAAGGATGCCTTCATTAGAAGAAAAAAATTGCAAATGAAAGTAAATCTAATGAAGTAAAGTTGTCACTACTTAGACTTTACAAAATAATGCATAGCGTCCATCTTCCAAAAATAATATTGTAATCAACCATGAACCCACTCATCATGTGACTCCCGCATATGCCCACTGGAGCGTAAGACTTCACCTCAGTCTAAGGGCATCTCCAATGCAACCCTCTATTTTTAGAGGGTTGCTTGGGAATAAACCCGAATATTCCCTGAATATATAGAGGGCTACTCCAAAGCAGCCCACTATTTAACAAATTTTTTTATATTAGTTTAGATGTTAATAAATCATTTAAGAGTAAAGTATTATTTAACAAAAATTATACCATTAGAACCGTCTCACTGAAGCCTTTTAAATGAGACTAATATTGAATATTTTTGGAGTTAATTTTAAATTAGTTTATTTTTAATATAATATAATAATATTAAAATTTAGTAAGCAAATACATGGGAATCTATTTAACCCGCCCCCAAAGGAACTACAAACAGAAATAGAAATTACATTATACGAGAAAAACTAAAACTCTGATAGGTCATTTCCGTAACCACCGCTACCGTACTGATATCCTGACGGAGCTCCATATCCATTGAGAAATTTAAAATTAATATTAGATATATTTAATATTAGTATCATTATGAAGGTATCGGCGAGACGATTCCAACGACATAATTTTTATTTAAAATAGATAAGTAAAGTTAAAGTTAATATTGATTTTAAATAATTAGTTTAATTATATTAAAGGATACATTTGGTATTCTTGAAAAGTTAAATGAAACTTTAAGGGCAAAATTGGGATATTAAATTGTGAATAGTGACATAGAGGGAGTCCTTTATTTCTCCATCATCCCTCTAAATCTAAAGAGAGAGAGAAGGGCTTCCTCTAAATTTAGAGGGGGGTATAGAGGGCGGTTGAAGTATATCCCCCTATAAATATAGAGATATAGAGGGGGGTTGGAGATGGTCTAATATGCAACCTTCACCTGAAGAAATTAAGTTTTGGATATTATATGAATGCAATCAACTCAAAATGCTGGTAATGGTAAAAAGATGTTCCCATATAAGATATATAGAGATATACCATCATTATAAAACAAGTTCTTGAAAATGTTTTAATCAAAGCGGATTATAAGATTAAAATTTGAATTTCTAATCATGAAAATGTCAATGCAGACATGCCAAGTTGATATACTCACCATCTCCCTTAAGGGAGGAAGCCCAGCTGGAGCAGCTTCTTTTGCATAGGAACGAACCAGGACCCGATGCTCATTTTGTAGAATGATTTGACTCGCATATAACTGCAAAAACACATTCATGAACAATAAATGACTCGCTATCAGAAACAAAACAAATTGCCTTGAGATGATAGCAAAATAGAGACAAACAACTGTTTCCAACTCAAACAGCCTACAAAGAACATAAAAAACTACTAACTAGTAATAATCATGATACAAGATTTCTAACCCTCAAAAACATTCAAAATATCAAATTAATTGCAGAATATGTACAGCAACAAGAATATTGAAAGAAAAGCAATAAACAATTGAGCTCTTCTATACCGCCACATTAACCAACAAATTTGTCATCTCAAACCAGCTTGAATGTGGTACCAAGGCGCAGGCTGCAGTTATCAATTGAGCATTTGTAATTCCACTATATTGTGTTTGTTGCTTGGCAAGCACATCTTTTCTGAATTTTTTTACTATACAAATATAAATACTGAAAACAAATTAGAGAAAACTCATTTTAGGAGTGATGTTACTTGGATATTATAAGAATGGTCATAAAATTATGGATATTTCAAAATGAATTAGAGCAAACTCATTCTGATCACCTAAGAAATTATATGCATCATGCGCCTAATGCACAAGGAGATAACATAGAGAAGAATCTAATGCAGAAACTCAGCAGGATGTCAGTTTCTTGAACTTTCTAGCCTCCAGTAATATACAACAGTCCTATTTACTGTGATGAGTCCACACATGCTACAGCTTTTAATGAACAAGCGACCACCCACAACTATAGCACCATTTCCGACCCCTCATCAATAGATTCTAATAGTAGCAAAGAGAAGAAACACTATACTCTTCAACATATATCCATTGGCAAGTTCAAACTTTGATTCGCTGTCCTAATCATGGTTTTCCTATCTCCAAACATAAAGATATATCCCTTCATTTAGGAACACTTCTTGTCTAGGTGGGATTTATAGCAATACAACATCGTTCGTAGCCACACTTCATGCCTGAAAGCCGCACACTTTAATATCTTTTAGGAGCATTTGTTATCTAGGTGGGATTCATTTCATAGTAATGCAACACGGTTCATAGCCACACCTCATGCCTCAAAGCCGCACAGTCTGATCCTCCAACTCTAGCCCAAACCCATTTCCCTATATATGTCCCGGGAAGCTCTCAAAAAAAAGACTCTCCCTTCAGAGGAGACATTCCTGCTATAGATAATAATATAACGGAGAGGCTTCTGTGAATCATTAAAATTATATGCTATTGGGTTTGCCCTCTACGACAAAAGACTGGAATCAAATAGAATTAGTAGTCTCCACAGGTCTTGGGTTCAGTTTTTATACCTCTTTCAGAGTTCAATTTTGGTGGGTTCAATTGTGTTGGATGTTTCTGATTAAGTTTCATCATATTATAGTAAAACTGTAAAAGATATAAAAATCTAAAATTTGTATATATTGACGTGTTTCTAAACTCTGCTTTTTCATTTTGTTTTCTACACTATTCACCATGGCATGCACTCCTGTAAGAGGAGACACAAGGCCACGCCAATATGTAGTGGTAATAGATATAAAAGTTAGAATATATTAACGTACTTTTAAACTCCATTATTTTTTCATTTGATTCTTACACTATTCATGATGTCATGCACTCATGTCATGTGTGAGAAGCAATGAGGCCGCACCAATATATTATATTAAAAGATATATTAATTTAAATTTCTATATTGATGTATTTTTTTTTTAACTCCTTTGCTTCATAATTTTGTTTCCTACACTATTTGCCGTGTCACGCACTCATGTATGAGGAGCACGAGGCCACACCAATACATCATCATAAAAGAGATAAAATTTTATATTTAGGGCGTGTTTGTTTCGCCGCAAAAAGCAAGTCGTAAAACTTCTTTTCCATTTTCCGTTGTTTGTTTCGCTGAAAAACAAGTTGCAAAATGCAACTCTTCTTTTCTCACTTGCAGTTGCTACAGTTAAATTTGTGGTCACGTAAATCTCACTTTTACACTCATATTTTTCCACTTGCAGTTGTTACAGTTAATTTTGTGGTCATGTAACCATGGTTCAAAGACTCGGTCAAGTCGGAGACGAGTCGGCCGAGTCGTATCCGTCTCGGCCTGCTCCGAGACGAGTCCGAGTCACGAGTCGGTCGACTCAACTCAGAGGAGACCGACTCGGCCGAAAATCAGAGTTGACTCGGTCGACTCGGCATTATGATGATGATTTTATACCTCATCGCAATTCAATGTGAAAATAACTATATTAGCATGTATTTATGAATGTAGTTTGTATAATTTACTATATTATGCATGTATTTTGATATGCTTCTACCGACGACGCATGTATTTATACTTTCGCTTTATATTTAGTGTGCTAGGTAATATATTTTGGACATGTAATACATGAATGTGGATATCTACATTTTTTAAAGATTTGTCATGATTTTTTCAGAATTTTTTGAGCTTTCTATGTGGCGTTTTGCGTGTATCGCCTGATACCGATATAAGTCGCCGAGACCGATCCGTTTCAGTACCCGCCGAGTCGGCGACCGAGACCGCGACTGTGAACCATGCATGTAACTCTCACTTGTAGTACACTTACAGTTCAAAACAGTTACTTGATAATCAATATATAATTTAACATTATTAAATATTTAATATTTTAAATAGTGTTCAATTCCTTATTTAATTATTTAATTATTTTAAATTTTTAATCTTTAATTTTTTTATTGTTTTTAATATTGTTTTAATATTTAATATTTTACTATTTTAATTTAATATTTTTATTTAATATTTTATTTAATACTTTATTATTTTATTAATACTTATTCCATTTTTTATTATTTTATTTAGAGTTAATATTTTATTAATATAACAATATTATACTTTAATATAAAATTACTATATATTTAATTATTTATTTTTAATGTAAAAATTACTTTATTAATATCATAATATATTTTATTATTATATTAATATTTTATTATGTTAATATTGTAATAATAATTCAGTATGATAATACTATAATGATAATTTATTATTAAATTATAATTATATTTTACTTTGTTAATTTTATATTTCTATAATATTACAATAATATTATAATAAAATTTATATTATAATAATTTTCAAGTATTTTTAATATTATAATATTATAACTATATTTTATTATTGTTGTAAGATTTTTTAATATTTATATTTTATTAGTATTCTTAAAATTTTATTAATGTTTTTTAGATTTTCTTAAAATTTTATATTATTTATTTAGTTAATATTTTAGTAATATTTTACTATTTATACTAATATTTTATTAATATTAATGTTATAAATAAAATATTAAGATTATTAATTTTTTTATCTCAAATTTATTAATACAATTTAATTTGCAATAGTAGATTTAATTAAATAGTATTTATAATATTTAAATCACTGCTACAGTTAATTTTGTGATCAACTTTTCCACTTACACTTTTACATTACCAACCAAACACCGTAAAACACAATATACTTTACTATTTACACTTTCACTTTATCAACCAAACACCGTAAAACACAATATACTTTTCCATTTACACTTCACTTTATCAACCAAACACCGTAAAACACAATATTTCTCTGTTACAGTTCACTTTTTCCATTTTCATTTTACGACTTACGACTTGCGACGTTTTGCAACGAAACAGACAGGCCCTTAGATTTCTAACATATTGTAAAACTCCTTTGTTTTGTTTCCTGCACTAATTACCATGCATGCGCTCATGTGTAAGGAGCCACGAGCAACATCAATATCCAAACATTTTAAGCATGACAACCAGAACCCTCACTATCTATCTATCTATTCCACTCTTATTAAAAGTATTTGGGTTATATTGTGCTTTCAATGTTTTTCTAAATCTCTTCCAAAATTTTATTAATCTATTAGGAATACACTTCCGCCCAGTTTCAGAATGGTGCCCTCAAAACCTGGGCAGAATGGCCACCAAGTACAGTTTCAGCTGAAACAAAGAGCCATGGGTACATACAGTAAATCAGACATGTTGCAACAAAAACAAAACCTAGTAAGGGTGCCATGATCAATCAACAGCCAAGGTAGAACGACATAAATGTCAAACAATAAAAATTATGTATAGCAACAATAAAATGGGATGAATCACACAAAACTAGGTTACATTCACAGGCAAAATTCAGGGATACGATCAGGTTGAGTTGGTAAGTTCAGAACAAAATTGGATTCGAACAAAACCTATTTCTAATGAACTTCTGACCCAGAACAAAACCAATCTAAACTAGCACACTCTATCACTCTACTTTCTACAAATTGACAGAATACGTAATCATTTCGAAAACAGCAAATGCTCATGTTTAATTGTTTACACCAAAACTGCGATGATATCATATAAACTGTGCCATTGTCAAAATAATATCATCCCAAAATCTGAAACATGCGCTCACCATTTCATTTTCATAACTAAAATATACAAATAAAAAAAATAATATTTCATCAACTCAATTCCCTACCACTGTACTCAAAATCATATTGCATCTAGCATTTACATGTAAAGTCAAAAGCATCATCCATTCGCATCAGAACTAGGACTACTCATTACGTAACTTTCAGCTCGAAACCGGGGGGGGGGGGGGGGGGGGGGGGGGGGGGGGGGGG